>JABCKH010007914.1:0-21439 GCA_018851285.1 Lyophyllum semitale | reverse complement strand
AAGGGGCGACGGTCATTGCTCACCAGGGTTGAACGGGTCTCGGAAACGACTTGGGGGAGGAGTGTTCAAAAGCGGTTTTGATGAAGGGGCGTGGAGGTTTCCCCCCCCCCCCCCCCCCCCCCCCCCCATTGTTCTGTAACGTATTGTGTTAGACATCCTTAGCATCGCGTTGTAATGTTACGGAGGAAAGCAACGACAGCGTACCTTTGCTATAGTTCGGATTGCGTTCTGGTACGATCAATTGTTACAGAATGAGTGAAGAGTGACTCAAACCTCTGTTGTCAAGTGAATCACTGACCGCAGTTGTGAATATGCTCACTTCAAGGTGAAACCTGTCCAAAGCAGCCGGTAAAGACTCATCTCGGGAGCAATATTTCTGAATTGGTGCCCAGTCCTAGTACTCCTCTTTCAACAGACGGCCTATGACAGCGGTCAGCGGTAAGGAGAGCAGACCCAAACTGTGATTTGGAAGTTCTAAATCGCGATCTTGGGCGAAAGCCTTCAAATCGCCTTTTTGGCAGGTGACCGCTTCCCTGCGTTGTGACCAGCAACCGCGGGACCGTGACATCCACCCACCCACCATCACGGCCAGCGCAACGCCCCCTGGTCTCGGCAAGTGCATCTTCCAGGTTCTGCCCAGCTACAGCTATGCCCGTACCCCCTTAGGCCTCCCATGTTACTGGCCCTCGGTCACTGAAACCGTCATCAGTGGGAAGCAAGCCCCAAGCTGTTGAATTCATTCTTCCCTGCCTTTAGCTACGCAGGCGAGACAGAAAGTGCCTGTGGGCAGGAACCCATCACGGGGGAATATTTAACTGCGTGGGGTGTGGGGACTACGAACATGGGCGTGAGTGCTCCGGTGGGACCAGCTTCGGAGAGCAGGGAAGGCGATACCTTGAATACAGCTGAAGACCGGGAAGGGGAAGAACGGGAAGGTAAAGGGAAAGCAGACCTTGAGCAGACCTTGTTCATCCTCGGTTCCTCAGGTAAATGGAGACGAATTTGTGCAGTTGAATTAAAATCTAAAGATAAGGTTGTAATCGGGGTCTTCTAACCGCGGCCGATCGTAGTTACAGGTTTTACAGTGATACTTCAACAAGCTCAGGGTGACTTAGAGCGCACAGGCTTGTGGAATGCAAATATTGTTACCGAGGTCCGAGAAAGAGCTCGAGCTGGTTGCGCGGCTGTTAAGGAGTAGAAGTCATTAACCTGGATGCAGTCTAGAAGTAATTTGATAAGCACCTCCAACTGCTTGCATCTTATTGGGTATTTCTGGAATAAGTAGTTGAGTAAGATACGGCGGCTGTGGCAAATCCACAAGCTCTGCGCAGAGGTGGCGATTTGTTGTAATCGGGATCCCGGATATCGCGTGTCGGCCTCCGGAACTTCGAGTACTAAGTTCCAACTTGTCAACAACTACTACGATGCAACGGTGAACGGACTGATTAACGAGCGGATAACTCAGTCTTAAACGCGTACCTCTTGACTATGATTAGCTGTCCCGGCGCTCGTGCTCAACTTTCAACTTCTGAACTCACCCCTTCAACTCGTGAGTTTTTTCCGTTCACCTTACGCTGTTTTATGTTCTCCAATCACCTGAACGCAGGTATTTCTTCCTCCTTTGTGTAGGTTGATCACAAAGCAGGAGTCCCACTGAAGCTCCAGATCTTGACTCCTCCTAGTGGACTCGGTTAGCAACGCTGCGCAATTGAGACCGTATAAACACAAACCTCCCCCTGTGTCTGTGTTGGTGGGTTGCTGTGTTACAGGTAATTTGTCGCTGTCCTGGAATTCTCCCTTTTTACGGAGTGCTGTTAAACTGGTGAGTTTGAAAACCAAACGCCTCCTTTGATCAATACTCACTACTTAACAGTATCACGATGGAATCAAAAGTTGAAGGGCACCTGTTTGAGCCGTTAGAAACGTCGCTGTAGTAGCTGGGTCCGAACTTAGAGGTCGGGACCGGAAACCGTAGGCGTTTCAGAATACTGGAGCGCGGGCGTGCTGGTCCATCAGCCATCAGTCCATTAGACCACCATCAGGACCAGGGTCTATTAGACGTCGGATCCGACACCGGAGTTTTAAATAAATATTATCTAATGTACGCGATCGACGCTTTCCTTATCCATCAGTTCTAAATCTCCAATGGCCTCCCACTTGCCACACCATCGCTGCTGCCACCCTCTGCCTTCACCACGCTACTTCGACCGCACACGCCGTCCAACGATGCCTACGAGCCCTGAAACGAAGGAGAAGCGAAGGAAACTACGGGGAAAAGGAAAAAGGGCAGACCCTAGGGGTAGAGCCGCAAGGTGCGTCGTGCGATACACCCCCAGCTTACGATGACCCCTGTAAGACTGAATCCCACCTCGATCTCTGCCACTCACAGCGGTAGTGAGGGTGCCAGGTCGACCACACTGGCCCACCACGGGCTGCCGGCTGTCGGTGCACGAACACCGCCCACAGCCCACAGCCCACCACGATGACCGTCGCCCCCAACAGCTGACTGAGCACACGACCGCCGCCGCCGCTTCTGCACGCGACACCCAGTCAACCCAACTAGAACCGCCCGGAACGTCCCAAGCTTCAAAACCAGGACGACCCCGCCAGCAGCAGCAACACGGCCCCACTGCCTCGCGCACCGTGTCCGCGACCGGCCAGACCGCTAGCGTGCACCGTGTCCCAGGCATGCGTCCGGATCCCGTTGCCTGCACCCGCGCCCGCTGAGGACGAGCCGATGCTCGCCAGTCAGCGGACCACTCTCCGTGGCCGCAGAGGACTATTCCCATATAGCGGCCGCGTGCCGTTTTCTTATTTCACGCAGAGTTATTGCATTTGCATGATTTGTCAATATACTTTATCTATTCAATGTTGAAATTCTATGTGAACAATTATTTTCTACTGTCCGTGTTCTCCGATGACCGGGACCAGGGATCGTTGATCCGTGACTGTGAAATGCTATAGCCAAATATCAGCAAATGAACCAAAGTCTTTTGGATCAGTTGCTCGCTTTCCGCCTCAAACTTTATTTCTCAAAAGGGAAGAGTGCCAACAAACCACAACAAAGGCGGGTTTGTTTGGACGCGGGGGGCACACTTCAGCGCACTTCGCAACGAAGTATTCCTCGAAGTTCAGGTTTTCATAGAACATTGAACATTGAACAAATTAAGCATTTTTTGATTCTCGAAAGGCTACATACGCGCAGAATATGGTTCTATGTAAATAAGTGGGGGCTTTCCTGGGCACCGAACGGTGAACATTCAGCGTGCGGGCACGACACCTGTCTCGCTCGTTCAACCATGTGCTGACCATCCCATGCGCTCACAGCCGGCAATAGCACAGTGCCCCCAAAGGCCTTTATCTCCCGGTGCGCGCTTGCATCCTCCAACGTAAAAACTGATGGGAGACACCCAGTAGCGGTAGTGATTGGATGACAGAGGTCGTCGGCGGGTGTCGCTGGCGCAGGGCAGGTATGGTTGGTGCATCTTTCCAGTGAGGAGGGGAGAGGGTGGCTGTGGCAGTGGGCGAGAAGGCCGAATATGGGTGCAGGGTGCCCGAGATGGGCACGTTGCTGGGCATGGAGTTCAAATGGTGCTGTTCGCTTATGCGGATTGTCTATGTGGGTATAGTGAGTCAATAACCACGTAAAATAGTATCAACGACACACCAAACGGCTCTTTCGCACCCCTCCGTCCGTCGTTGCTCCTGTTGCCGTTCGTAGTTCGTACTTGTGCTGTTTCCCATAGAAAGTAGAGCTGTGACCCAGATTACCACAGCTGACACTGGTAGGGACCTAGATGCCGCACTGCAGAGCTGGCGGGAATACTTATCAACGGCGGTCGTGTGGAATGAGGCAGGTCGGGTTTGTTGTGAGGCGGGATCCCGTTTGGGACAGGCAGCTACAGAAACAAACAACCTTCCCTTTTGGGAATTAAAGTTTGAGGCGGAAACTCAAAACTGTCTTTTGGACGATGGTCCAATGGACCAATCAGCCCGCGCTCGAGTGATCCCAGGCGTTTGACCTCGACTCGTCGCTGTCAGGGGCGCGACGGTTTGGCGGTGATTCGTTGATTGTGTAAGCCTCTCGCACCGCTTATTTAAAGTCTCTTAACGACTTTTCCCCTCCTCCGGTGCCCCTACCTTTTACAGTTGGTACCCAGCTGTTGGGAGTGCAACTTGGACGTCGGCGTTTCCCCGTCACGGACTTGTTCCCTGACACGGACGGCCTCTCGCCACCTTAACTGACCCTTTGAACTTGTTCGAAGGCCGTGTCCGACAGAGCAAAACCTCTCGGAACTCCCCTTTGTTTGTGCTCAACCCATTCAGCCACTCCCACTAAAAGGTACGTATTTTACTGCCCGTTCTTGACTCCCGAAGTACTTACGAACAGCCGTTCTAGGGGACCCCCGTCTACCCCTTGCCTTTTGCTTACAGCCCCTGGCGATGAAGAACAGTCGGTCTGCAAAGGGCTCCGTCGAGTGCGTAGTTTACCGTTCTTCTACGTCTCCGCCTTCTAGAACTTGCTTTCAATAGGGATGCCTGCCAGTCCTGCACCGCGGAGTTTAGGGACTGGAGGACCCTGAGCCTCTCACTAACGTCGCCGTTGCATCGATCGGTGGACTTGTGGGCAGCAATTCCTTTGGTCCCCGCGTGTAGCAGCCAGCTCTCCCCCTTGTGGTCGGATGGCTAGGACATTGAGTTCCGTGTAGCTTCTGTGCTTTACCGGTCAATGCTGCTCTTTCTTACCCTGTTACCGGCGACTTGTCTCCCTCTGCTTGCAACCTCAAAACTTCGCCCGTCCCCCCTGCCTCTATTGTCCCCTTGACTGCTTCGTACGTCCTTCATGAGCTCAAGCTGGTCCTCCCACCGCTGTTAACCGGTATCCAATGTGTGGAGTCAGTGGGAGCGAGGAACTTGGATGTGGTCTTCCGCGAGTTTAGGGTTTCGACCTCCAGCCCCTTGGGTGATACGTTGGCAACGGAGCTGGCAGTGAGGGCAAGTTCGTTTCCGTCGCCTTAGAGAATTACAGCATCCTCTGCTGCTCCGGTAAGTGGGTCTAAAACGCTTTAGAATTTGCTTCTAATAGACCCAAAGATTTGTATCAACGCCTTTCTGAATGCGTCGAACGAGCAAAGTACTTGTGGCTTAACGTAAGTACCTTCTAACATCTTACGTCGCTGCTAGCTCACTCTTTGCAGGAACGAAATCTCTGTTACGTTGTACCGTTTCGCCCGACACGGAATCGACGAAGTGATGACCTCCGTGTGCTGGCTTACTTTCATTACTTTCTTTCCACAACTCTGTCTTCCACCTGGCCCCTGGCCTCCTCTGCATCCTCAACCAAGTCTGCACAATCTTAGACCAATCTTGGCTGGCCCAATCTGTTGTAAAGGTGTCGCTTGCGTACCAAACCCGTTGGTCAGTTTGGGGCGACTGCCGTCCGCTGCACCGCTTCTGCTTGCTCGTCTAGGACCGGGGCTTCGCGTGCGCGACCTGCTTCTTTTTATCTTCGCTCTTACTGACCTCTAACCTCAGGGACAAAATTATGCCCATCTATTCTTTTTTTTTTTTTATATATATATCTTATTATTCTGCTACCCATCTATTCCGTTGTCTAAGTGTACGCGTTGCTAAGATGACAACAATGAGCTCTCTACCTTGCCACTGCCTCAGCGGTACCTTGCTACGCTCCCCGTTTCTGGTCTACAAGCTGTCCTCGTTGCCGTCGACGGCGTGGGCGGCTTTTGGCTTAGCCCGCCCCCTCCAACTGCTCAAAGCCTTCCCCAGGCCACCCGTAGCACCGTCGCCCTCTCCTCCAGCCAAACCTTGCACGATTTGCTCTCGATGGCTAATCGTCGCTGCCCAGGGTGGTGTGAGCGCCTGCTCCGCCCCTCCTGTGTCGCTTCTCACCCCCACCGCTGTCGTACCGAACCGTCTGCCTACCGTAGTCTTCATCATCGTTGACGACACCCGGAGGCTGGAGCGACGTGGCATACATCCCTCTGCCTCTCTTCCGCCTTCCACCTCTGCGTTCACACGGTATCACTCCCCCACGCTCCCTGCACAATTCCACGCACCTCGCCCCCTGCGTCATGCTCGCTGCCTCCTCTGGCGTGAACGACCTCGAGTCCCCGCCCCTGCTTCCGCATCCTCCACCCTGATTCCACTTCCGTCTCTTGCTTCTCTGTAAACGCCCCCTACCAACCAACCTCTGCCCTGATCACGCTGGCGTGATTCTTCATCATCCTCTGGAGTGCTCAGCTCCACTACCCACCTTTCCAGCTGCTGCACCCACCACGAGTCTCACCTTCGCCTGCGCACGTGATTCGATCCGTAACTCCATCTTGTCAACTCCACCCTCTCAAGCTTCGGTCGTGACGTGCATTGTTATTTGAGCAGTTCCTCCCCTGTATTAACGCCACCCTGTCCTTCTCGCCTCGCCACGTATAGATCTCCGAGCGGTGATGCTCTATCTGCTCCTGAGACCGTCCACGCCTTTTTTCCAGATGCAATGTCGAACGCATATCAAGATGCCTCCTTCGCGCTGGAGATCGCCACAAAGGTGCTTAACTCACCCCCTCGCTGGCTCGGTTCTACGTTCCGCTTACCTCTAATTCACTAGTCACCCTGGGAGCTGCTCGACAAACAAGAAGAGTCTCTTTCACGGGATCCATATGCAGGGTTAGGGCATAGCCAATGTTTTCCTGACTGGTACGGCGGAAAAGTTGGTTTCGGTGGCAAATTGCACCGCAACAAAAGTTCGTACAAAATTGTGCTGGAGCGGTGGGCCTTGGGCCCGTCTTGTCGCTTCACGAGGCGGTTCACTGTTCTCTACTCTGCACCTAACAAGACTATCAACCTTTTCGTAAGCCATTTGTCCTGTGGGCAGTGCATTTGGGTCATTTTACGCGAAGGACGAAACCATTTTCCTGTTCAGAACGAACAAATTAATGGTAGACAACAGGATCAAGCCTGATCTAGGTCCTGGGATGTCACTGTTGGAATTTCTCGATTGGCATAATCCACCACTTTATAACTCGAAACCGGTGCGTCTACTAAGCTCTTCTGCACCTATCGACTAACGTATAAGACCGGCTATGACCAGTCCCGGTCTGAAAATATCCTCTGTGAAGATGACTCCGGTGAGTTTTCTTCTCCTTCTCAAAATATTATTACGTCCTGATGTTCGTTATTAGTCTCCGCTGACCAATCTGACGGGACAGACGGGTGTGGAGGTCAACAAATATTGCGGTTTCCCGTTCTGCAGGGTCGGAGACCTATTGCGCCGCTTTCCAGATTTGCCTTGCAGGCGCTAAGGTATGCGTCTAAACCCAATATCGCCAACTGACCACTCCCTGACTATTTCCAGGGAATGTCGTCCGAGAGAACGAAACAAGTCCCAGCAAACCTCTCAGGACGTACCTACGACCCTCACTGACGAAAATCCGGTATCCGCCTAATCACCACAACCCCGCCTAACATTCCGTGTCGTTAAAGTTCTCCGAACATCCTCCATGCGGTCTCCTGCGCGAATTTCTCTAGAAACAAACGTCAACCTGACGGAAAACGGTGTACCTTCGTCGGTCTTTGTAAATCTATTGAAGACCGACCTTGCTGAGATTGTGGAAGGGCTGACGACGCGGGAGGGCCTGGACACCTTGTTTAATCTCTGGACCAACGAGGAGCAAGCTGGTATTGTTCTCCCACAGAGCCCGTGAGGCTGCAGGAGAGGGGAGAGTTAGAGGTTTTGGTCCTCGTTCGAACGAAAATGCCGGCAACAACAACAACAACAACGAGGATGGAATGAAGTACAACATCACGATCAAGGAGCATTCTGCCACTTGGTGGACTGACCGGGCGTCTGGGAGTCCGTCGAAGTTAGAGGAGACCGTTATGGTCCTCCTTGATGCTGAATTCGCCCAACAAGTTTTAACCGTTCTTCACGTAAAGCTAAAGCAAGCATTGACTACGCAGATCCAGAATTGTGCCGAAAAAATATCGGTAAGATCTGCATCAGCACCATCGCCTTCGTCGTCCACTGGCGATTAGTGGATGGTTGATGCATTCAGATCTTGGCCCCAGGTTCTCGTTCGCTTAAGTTCGCTCTCAATCAGGTAGCTGATCAGTGATTGCTTCTGCCACCAGCGTTCAAGTGGGTTACGTCCCACCCACTACTGGTCAAGCGTACCCTAGCCTCCTGAAGATACAACAAGTTTGCACAACGTATGTAAGTTTAGTAAGGTGGGGTCAGTACGTTTTGTTATTGTTACCTGAACTTGGAATGAAACAGTCCTACGGCTGACCTAATTCAATAGGTGGAACCTGGAGTGCTGATGCTACGATGTCGTTCTCCGAGTCGATTGGTAGTACACGACTGTGCTTAGAATACACCTTGCGTTGAACACGGTCCTTCAGAGCAAGTCCCTGAACCCCACCTTTTTCCTCTCTAATCTCAGTTCTGCAGAGCTCTTGAAGTACTCTTAAGCTGGCAAGTAATCAATGCATCAGTCCTGCAACAAGTCCACCAGAACTTGTGCAGTGGGTCCAAAGGCGTGTACGATCTCTGGATCCCCTGGGTATAAAAGGCTCCTTGTCCAGGATAATCAACTCCTCATCTTATAGCCCTCAATTTCTGGCCCTGTTCTCCAATCATCATCGTGACCTCTACTACCTCGACGCTAGTGGACTATGGACCCAGATCCCAACCCCACCACAGCATATAACCAGACCTGCGTTTGTAACCGAACCTTCAGCTCTCCAGCTGCGTTAAAGAATCATGAGAACACCTGCTCTGCTAGGAAGCAGAACCTTTCCGAGGTCCTGGCAAATCTCAAGAAAAAGCAAGCGCAGAAGGTCGCCTCTTCACTTACCTCTAGACGTAAGCCCACCACAGAACCTCACACTACTGATGAGTCTGGGCCTAGAGGAGCAGTTGATAAGGTCAGAAAGTCATTTTTGTGAATACGCCTCCTAGGCTGATAAATACACCAGTTTTCTGAGGAAGGCAGTCAACCTCTAGTTGAACCACCCGCTTCAACCAGCGATTCCATCTCCCAGGCAGATCCCCCCCCTCCTTCCAAGCGACGCCGACTGCTTCCAGTCCGCTTGCGTAGTTCTTTGCTCACCATGCATGATAAAAGATTGAGCCGGGATGTTTTACCTCAACCCCTTCCTCCCGTTTCTCAAACAGCCCCTTCCCTTCCCCCACCTGTCTTAGAGGCAACTACATCCCAGCCATTACAGTCTGTACCGCAGAATATTCTGGAGGCTGGGCCAATTGATACTGGAAAAAACGAGTTTGGCTTGTTCAGACGATACCACGGTACCTCGCTCCCTTCCCATGACCCCGAGGCCGTGGCGAACATCGCTTCTCTTTCGAATATCCAGCCTACTACTGTGGCGTCTACTCAAACCCTTCCAGCCTATGGACCCTATCCTAATGAGAACGCTTTCAAGCTAGGGGACTGGTTCTGGAATGACGGAGCCCAAAAGTCGCAGGAAAGCTTCCGAAAGCTTGTGGAAATCATTGGGAGTGAGGCTTTTGTGCCGGCGGAGGTAAGGAATGTAAATTGGAGGCACGTCAACTCTCAGCTTGGCCTGAATGATTGGGACCAAGAGGAGTGGGAAGATGAAGACGCAGGATGGCGCGAATCATCGGTCAATATTCAGGTTCCTTTTCACCGATATATCGAACTCCGGGGCGTTCGTGACTTTATCGTCAAGGGATTTTACCACCGATCCTTG
The DNA here is from genome assembly GCA_018851285.1 of Lyophyllum semitale. NCBI lineage: Eukaryota > Fungi > Basidiomycota > Agaricomycetes > Agaricales > Lyophyllaceae > Lyophyllum > Lyophyllum semitale. Next base: position 11,695 of record JABCKH010007914.1, on the reverse strand, counting down.
GTCTCTGTTATAAGGGAGAAGCTCACGCTCAAGAAATCTGACATTCCTCATTTCTACACCGAACCTTACGAACTGCTCTGGCAACCTAACGACTTGGAGGCTCCTGTTCGCCTCCAGGGAGACCTTTACACCTCACCTGCTTTTTTAAAAGCACATAAAGAACTACAGAACTCTCCCCCCGAAAAGGGATGCAATCTACCCCGCATTGTTGTTGCAATCATGTTCTGGTCTGATGGTACCCACCTCACTGACTTTGGCAATGCAAACCTTACTCCGGTTTACATGTATTTTGGCAATGACTCAAAATACCGACGCTGTAAGCCAACCTGCAACTTGGCTGAGCATGTGGCTTACCTTCAGGAGGTACGCTGTTGTTCTGTAGTTTGAACTGCTGGGCTGCTGGGCAACTAACAAATATGTGGTCGCAGCTGCCTGACGCATTTAAGGATTTCGTCAGTCACTACACCGGCAAGAAGAAGATCGATCCAGATCTTATGACCCATTGCAGGCGTGAGCTATTCCATGCGCAATGGCAACTGCTGTTGGATGACAAATTTGTCAACGCCTACAAACATGGACTGGTAATCCAATGGGAAGACGGTACGGCTAGGAGGTTCTACCCTCGTATTATGACCTATTCAGCGGACTATAAAGAAAAGTAGGACCTCCTCCAATTCCTACGACACCCAGTGGTGACTAATTGTTGACTGTTTTCCTAGGGCTGTGGTTGCTACTATCCGACAAAACGGTGCATTTCCTTGCCCCCGGTGCAGGACTCCGCTATCGGAAATGCACCTTTTTGGAAGCAAGAAAGACCGGCAAGCAAGGATCAAACTTGAACGTTCTGATGACCATAAGTATCAGCAAGCCCTAAAAAACGCTCGTGAAGCTATTTACCGGAAGGATTTTGCCGTCAATAGTGCCTACGTTGAGCGGCAGCTCAAACCAGAATCGCTTGTGCCAACTCCAGTAAGCTCTTTTTGTTTCAGTGCACCTTATTAGTGCCGTCTGCTTACAAGCAATGGAAAAAGAATGCGTTCTCTGTCCGCCTAGGTCCTGACCTCTTGGGTCTGAAATGGTTTTCCATGTTCGTGGTGGACCTCTTGCATGAAGTAGAACTCGGAATATGGAAGGCTTTATTCATTCATCTCCTTCGCATCCTTGATTCTCTGGACGAAACGTTACTACGTGAGCTGGATCGCAGGTAGTTTCAAGTTCTTCCAAAACCTTTTTTGTGGATATAAGTTGATTATCCACAAAGATTCCGCTTGGTCCCAACTTTTGGTCGGGATACCATCAGACGATTCTCCCGAAATGCATCAGAAATGAAGAAAATGGCTGCCAGAGACTTCGAGGACTTGCTCCAGGTCTGTTACCTTCAAGTTCCTTTGCTTTCCAAGTTATTGACTATCCAATGGACGCTGTAAGTGTGCAATTCCAGTATTTGAAGGACTTGTTCCTGAACCCCACGGCTCGCCTATTCTCGAGCTACTCTTTATTTTTGCCCACTGGCACGGCTTGGCTAAATTGCGGCTACACAGTGACCTCACCCTGGAGATTTTGGACAAGGAAACAACACTTCTTGGGGATCGTCTACGGGATTTCCAGACCGGTGTATGTGGATCATTTAAAACTCGTGAATTGGAGCGGGAGGCACAGGCTCGTCAACGGGGCGAAGAAAACCGAAATAAAACCAAGGTCAATGTAGCCACCAAAGCAAACCCAAAGAAACAGGGCAAAAATCCAATACCTAGGCCCACCACTTCCTCTTCCCCTTCCACAGACACCAGTCCTGGATCCGCCAACACAGGTGTCGCGGCAGACCAGGCCAAAGGAAAAGCAGCGGATACAGGCGTGCCTCCTCGCGGTCGAAAGCCGGTCGTGTTCAGTCTAAACCGATACAAAGCTCATGCTCTTGGTGATTACGTTGCCACTATCAAGGAATACGGGACCACAGATTCATATTCTACGGAACCGGTGAGCAGCCCTACCATTGCCTTGAATCCAATGGTACCATTTCAAGCTGACCTTGATTGCATAGGGAGAGTTGGAGCACCGTGTCCCTAAAGGAAACTACAAGCGAACATCAAAGAAGCAATTCCAGAAGCAATTGACCCAAATTGAACGGCGGCAGTCCCGCTTACGGCGCCTAAGGCGGAACCTGCCAGCTGTTTCACCGAGTCCAGAAAGTGCCCCTGCTGTGGTGTCCAGGGCAACACCCAGTACAGACTCAGACTCTACAGCTAGCAGCGACCCAACCACCCATCACCACATAGGCAAATCAGAAAATTTATCAGAACACGTCGGGACGTTCCTCCAAGTGCACGCTGGCGATCCTGCAACAAAGGTACATATCCTGCTGGTTGTGCGGGCATCGTCTTGTTCAAACGTGGCTGATTCAACTGCCCCGTTACAGTCTTTCTTACCAGACTTGAAAGTACACCTTCTGCCTCGGTTGAAGTCTACCCTAGAGCTTTCCAATGATCGCCCTGCTGCAGTCAGTTCTCCCAGTTCTTCTTCAGAGGCGGAAACTGTCTACCTCAGGAAGGATCTCATGTACCACCATAACATCCTGAGAGTGAACTACACAACGTACGATGTGCGACGTGCACAAGATACACTTAACCCACGAACAGATCATCGCGACATAATGCTCTTATCAACTGATAACAGTGTTCACAAATACCGGTACGCACGAATTATCGGAATATTTCACGTCAACGCTATATACGACGGTCCTGGAAGGCGGAGCGAGTACACAGCTCACCGCATGGAATTTTTGTGGGTGAGGTGGTTCGAGCTGGAGGACAACTTACCGCTGGAAAACGCGTGGTCTAGTTGGATGCTTGATAGGCTGAGGTTTGTCAGAATGGATCAGCCACATGCGTTTGGATTCGTTGATCCAGCTGACGTCCTGCGCGGTTGCCATATCGTTCCAAGATTTTCCCTGGGGCAGCGATACCTGGACCAAACCGGGCTCTCTGGCTGTGCACGGGACGGTGAAGATTGGCATACTTATTTTGTGAACCGGTATGTGTCCCTATCCACCAGCACAACCTCCTAATTCCAACACCAATCTAATTCTAGTTTTGTCGATCGTGACATGGTCATGCGCTATCACTGGGGCCTAGGCGTGGGCCACTTATACAGCCGTCCGGCAATTCCTGTCCAACCCTTCTCCAGGATTGACCAGCACATCCAAAGCACTTCCTCCAACCGTTCAAATCATTCAATTACTCCTGTTCCACTCGGAACTACCCAGGCCAACACCAGTGGTCCCCCTTCGGAGGCAGATACAGCCCGTGTACCTACCGAGGACACTGAGACCCTTCATCCTCCAGCTGGTGCAGCTGATGGGCCTACCAACAAAAGTGCAGACTCAGAATATGACGAGAACGAGGACAGCAAATCCCAGGGAAGAAGTCCTAGCGATTCCGATGAGGAAGGTTCCGACATCCTTGGCGAATTTGAAGGTGATCAGGAATTGGAAGATAGCCAGAGTGGCTACGACTCCCAAGGTGAATATCTGGATGAGATGTACGGCAGCGAGTTCGGTGATGATCCGGGTGTTCCAAGCTTTGACTGCTGACTTAAGAGTTCATCGAGAGGACTCTTGCAGAATCAATTAGTTTTCATATCGTTTAAAACTTCGTTTCACATATTCCTATGTAAAATACGCTGGACGTGGACTCGGATGAACACCTCTGTATTTACTGAAGTAGTAGAACGTTGCGGCCCTTGGAGTCGTTTCGGAGTTCCTTAGCCCATGTGATGTGCACGGACCATGAACAAAAATATATAAGTTAGTCGCTGAGACGAGGTCCTCAACCATCAGTGGGTGAGTTTCTTGTCATTTAAGATTAATCATTACATCTGTCATCACAGCGGTTACCACGTTCCCCTCTTCCCTATCATCTTGTACAGCAAGTTACACTTAAAAGGTACATATTTTCAGCTTCTCAAGACCTGCTCACTGCTGACGATGTTGCACGTAGTGGGCCAGTCAGTTCAAGTTAGACCTTACTTAGTTAAGGGAGTCCTGTTTCATGTTGATGTGTACCGTGAGCGAGTACCCAGCGAGCAGGAGAAAGCAGGTATGTACTTCCCAAGACCTACTTGCTAAAGTTGATGGTGTTGCATGGTTAGACCCGATGGAATTGGCTTACATCACAGTTGAGTGAGTGCTGGTTCCCGCTTGCATGTCGTGGTACTGTGAATTGACTGTGCTGAATCCAGACAATTTTTTCACCCCTCGCTGGATATGGTTACAGTCCACTGTGGTACAGCTCACCCATGAGTAGTTCTTCAGTTGTTGATGTCATTTTTAAAACACAGTATGGGTCATTCAAATTTCAGCACGTTTGCGTAGTACATCTCTAGATAATTTTTCAGTAGAGTCAATAATTGAATGGCAGCTTCTCACGTAAAGAATCTGATTATGAAAAGCATACAACTGAAGAGTTCTTGGATTGGATCTGTGAAATGAAGTTGATGATTGAGGTACCAATGATCATAGAGACAGGGGAGATCTCTAGCTTAGAAAATATGGCAAGTACCTATGAGAACATGTTGATTGTTGCGGTAACAGGAAATCAGAAAGGCAGACAAGATGTGCTTCCATACAAAGGACGTGAATTACTTCCACAAAATTGTTGACTGTCGCGGTATAGGAAACACAGAGAGACTCCACATATCTCCACAAAAGCATTGACTATCGTGGTATAGGAAACGAGAGAGATGTCTTGGATCCGTAAGAAAAAATCGACGTTCAAGGCAGCAATCGCCAAAAAGACTAGCAAGATATGCTTTGTAGGAAGGACGTGGGTTATCTCCACAGAGGCATTGACCGTCGGCGTATAGGAAACAAGAGAGATGTCTTGGATCCGTAAGAGAAAATCGACGTTCAAGGCAGCAATCGCCGAAAAGACCAGCAAGATATGCTTTGTAGGAAGGACGTGGGTTATCTCCACAAACACGGTATAGGAAACGAAGAGAGATGCCTTGGATCCGTGAGAAAGAATTGATGTTCGAGGTATAGGTGATCCTAGAGACAGGTGAGATCTCTGGCATAGAAAAGAGGGTAAGTATCTCTGTGAACGCATTGACTGTCATGATACAGGAAACCAGAGAGGCACTTTGGATCTGTAAGAAAAGATTGATGTTTGAGGTACAGGCAAGATCTCTCACCTAGAAAAGACAGCAAGCATCTCTTTGAACACATTGACTCTAGTGATACAGGAGAACAGGAAGACAGGGCAGGCACTTCGTTGCAAAATGATGTATATCTGCTCACTACAATCTTTACGATAAAGTCCTGGTGAGATCGTCAACGTCACCTATCAATCTACACCTATATCCATCTTCCCATCAAAATGCTTGACTAGATCCCGGAAGATGCTCGGATATAGCAAGAGATTACTAGATCATTTTTTACACGATAACCTGATGGCACCCCCGGGAACCTCTTCCTCACCATCAATGTCCTCTCCGCTGCCTGTTCTGTTGATTTCTCCGTCCGCAGCAAGGGCAAACCCTTCGTCGATGGCAGAGCCTCCCGAAATGACATGGCCAACAACAACACCAACAGGAATATCTGAAGTGTCCTCAAATTCAGCAGAGAAGGCAGGCTCCTCATCAGACGTCTCAGAGGCCACTTGACCAGATTCCGCAGCTGTGCCACCAGAAAGCTCGAGATAGAGTTCCGGGTTTGTCGTAGGGAGTTTGCGAAGCTCGGCTAGGGCTTCTGGTGATGTCATACTGGCATGTGATGCGTTGAAAGGGCCCACACGACACATTTCAAATGCCTGTAGAAATTATGTTAGTGAAAGACATACTAGAGTATCTTTAAACTCACCTTGAGAATCAAATCTTTATCATCAATGTTGTGAATGGCGTTGACAACCCACCTAACCGAACGATTCCTGAGTGTGGGAAGTGTTGTGTCAAGTTTGAGCGCCTCGTTCTTGGCGATCTGCTGTGAAACCTCCTCCACGACATCTCGATGAGCTGACCGCTTCATGCTGAGCTTCAAGACACGTTGGATCCCCACATAGAGCAGCTGCCAAATGCTTGTGCATCCGCCAGGAACGAAGATCACAATTATGTTGTTGTGGTGAGTTTTCATCCACCCGAGGAATTCCTTCAACTTATGGACTGACCAGCAGTCTATCTTCCAGATCAAGGACTGCGTTGATGGGAGCCTCAGTTCCTGCTTGGTCAATTTGAAGTACGGGGCAATGATATCGGTCACAAGGTCGCGCATCGTCGCTTGAGTGGACCAGTATGTCGAAGACTTGGATGGCAGCATCTGATATTCAAGCTTTACGGCCTCCGCATAGCCAGGTGCAGATTTACTTGGGCACGACGCAGTTGTTCCACCGAAGAAATCGGCCTGCATTGGTAACAGCACCCCGCTGGCAGAGATGGATGGAACAAGGGTGAATGCTCGTTTCTCCTCTTGTCCTACCGTAGCAACCTGTGAGGCACCTCGTTGATTCCATGTCATATTCGTGCCGTGCTGATATACCAGCTGTGTTTGATCAATGTTGACATGCAGCGCAGCAGGCACAGCGTGGTCGCGGATTACAAACACTTCACGCAGGAATGCATTGGTGAGAATCTCCTTGTGATTTTTGGGGAGCTTCTGGGCTGCTTTGGTTGCACGTCGCTCACCCCAACCCATCATATTTCGCAGGTACTTCCGCACGAATGAATCCGAACAACGGAAAATGCTGCCCTCGAGCCTGAGAGTTGTGAAGAGATGAGGAGCACTGTCTTCGATGAAGGCAATCATGATGGCACGGATTGTGATTAGCATGAGTGCGACACCAGCTTCACGAAGCTCAGTCAATCGGTCTTTGATGTTCTTCCGAATTTCAGGATACAGTTCCTGAACTGACATCGGTATCGGAAAGTCTTAGGGCAGTTGAAGATGCACGTACCAAGACCCCAACCCGTGTCAGGTCCCCGCCTGGTGCATTCCCACTCATTACATTGGCCAACACACTCTCTTTCCACTTTGAGACCCCACGTGCTTTTGCCTCGGGATCGATCCAGCGACCAATGACCTGCTCTCAAAGCTTTCTGAACACTTTAGGATCAATTTTCTGTGCTTCTTTAACAATCTCCCGAGGTGACCAGGGTCTTCCAGCTTTAATAGTAGCTCGTTCGATCTGTGACCAGATGAAGGGCAAGAACCAATTGGTGAGCTTTGAGTCCATCAGTTCATATTTCCGTTTGCACCCTTGCGGCTTGTTGTCTTTTCTGCCATCTTCTTTATATTGTCGTCGAGGTCGGGAAGCTTCTGCAACAGGGACAGCTGGTGCTTCTCCAGTCATATCGGAGGCCTCCAATTCAATATATTTCTGTCAGGACTCAGGCGCATGAGAGGAACAGTTTGTTGATGTGGCTTGGGCACTCACACGTTTCTTTGACTGTGGGACCCACCCCTCAGCAATCTTTGTGGCCTTTATCCTGTCCCGGTACCTCTGTTGCTTTTCTTTGCTCGCTGTCCTCTCGCAAGCTTTTGCTAATCGCTTTGCATGTTCTTCATCCAGCTTTCGCTTCTCAAAATCCTCTCGCAACTTGTGGAACTGCTTCGACACCCTGGCAGCCTTTTCTTCTTCTGTTTCAATGCTCCAGTATGTGCTGATCTTTGACTTCACACTGCTGTTTGCCTTGTTGACCAATGGTTCAGGATCTTCATCATCCATATCATCCTCGCCCTCGCTCTCCGCAGCCCCGGTGTCCTTGTCATCACCCCAAGAATCTGTTAAGGGCGGCATCCCTTCATCATCCATATCATCCTCGTCCTCGCTCTCTGCAGCCCCAGTGTCCTCGTCATCACTCCGAGAATCTGTCATGGGCGGCATCCCTGGATCAGGACTATCGGAATTATCGTTATTGGAGTTGGCGCTCGCAGCTGTACCCTCTGCACCCTCGTCGTCATCCTCATCATCGGAGCAAAGGATTAAAGGTGGCATGTTCGAGTTGTTGAGGCCTTCAGGATTCTCCGCCGTCGTTATGGATCTCCCACGTTCATCAAAGAATAATTGAACTTGGTCGATGTTGTAAATATCTGCGGGTGAGAGTGTAAAGAGCGGAAGTTGGGAAAGAATTGCTGATGAATTGTCTAGGGAGTTTTGAGTTCTCTTCTTTTGAGGACTGGCTGGTGGGGTGGGGCTCCGCATGTCTTCCTTGGGACACTTCAACGGCAATGTCAGCCCATTCGCGGTCACCAACGGTGATGTCAGCCCATCGCTGGAGGTGCTGCATAGTGAAGAGTGGAATGTGAACTGAGCACGATGAGCTATGGATTGGAAAGATGGGGTCTCGCTGATAATCAGAAGGGTGTCTTCATCAGAGGAGTCGTCGGTTTGCTGATCGTGTTTGCGGTTCACGTTGATCTAGGTATCAGTATGTCAGCAACACCTCAATTCAATCGACTGTGTCACCTTACCCGTGCTAAGACATGATCAGCCACTCTCTTAAACATCTTCATCCTTGCGACGATAAGCTCCGATGCCTGGACCAGTGGGAATTCTTCTGGATCGACAAAATGCCCCTCGGCGTTGTCAGCCAGGATCCCGCACGAAAATCCATTGTTCTGTTGACTGATGGGTAGCTCCTTCACCGAGAGTGCTATTCCATGCTGATCCATCCACCATTGGTATACTTCTTGAAGTTTATAAGGAATATGCTTCTTAAAGCCATCCCCATAGTGAAGCATGGAGGTCCCTCCCTCAACGACAATCGCCACCCAATGCTGGTTTTCATCATCTGTGATGGGCTCAAGGTTGGCGGTGGTAATCAATGTGGTATGTTTGGAGGCAATGTCGTCACCGAGCTCGCGGATCCATCGGACATCGTTGTTGGTGTGGTATGTATTCTTTTCTGAAATCTTGGACGCGCTGAACATATCAAGCAGTTTTTGCGTAAACTGCACCCCTTCAACACGGATGCTATGATCGACCCGTGGACAGGCCAAAATGTTATCGCAAAGCATGCAAAGCATGTCGTTCTGCTGTGATCCTGTCAACCAGTGTGGCCCTAAATACCGCCACAACTTGTGAATTGGCTCCGTGTCGGATAGCCCAGCTGGCTTCGATAACCCCCAAGGTAAGACAGACAACAACAACATCACCTCTTCCGCTAATGTTCGTCTATCAGATGACTTCTTTTGGCGCTGTTCTTTGCGGAGCCAATCGCGACTCTCGAGCCACTTGCAGCTGATGCGCTTGACACCAAGGGCTTCGTTCCAGAAGGAGACAGTCTACAGAGGGAAGTATGTCTTGACTGGGCCATCATTCAGATGGGAATACTGGACTGATACATACCCATCTAGCCATGCTTGCCTGCTGAACTCGACAAGCCGCTGTATCGTCAAATCATCCGAGGGAAGAGGAAGGCACCACAACCTCATCAACATCGCTTCGTTGACTGGCGACGGCTCAGTTCGGCTGAAGAATTTTGAGAGCTCAGTGGGAGCAGCATTGGATGGGGAAGCTTGAATCGGAAGGGGGAATTCTGTCATGGCTTTTATGGACAGCTCGGGTGACGGAATGAGCACTTTATGGATGTTGGTGGGGACCTTGAAGAGCAGCTTTGCTGCGCGTCTGACAGCACAAGGCGTTTCGGACCATAGCTTTCCTGCTGATAGCCATTTAGAAGGATCAAGGGAGTTGTCAGTGGACATTTTCACTGATCGGTGAAGTTTTTCGAAACAGCCAAGTTGTTTTTTTCTTTACGTTCAATTTCTTAGGCTATGGGCGCATGATAAAATGTGTAACCTTTGTAAAACTCAACGTATAATTGTCTGATTGCCTAGTGGTTATGTAGGTAGATACTGTTACCGATCTTTGACGTGGATGCTTGTGTTCGAGTCCTCCTTATGTTTTTCTTTTTCAGTGAACACTTTTTGAAGACGTTACCCATAACCCTGCCATGTGAACACAAGGTTCTGTGAACAGTTGACGTTACACGTTACCTACTGTGAACACTTGGTTGAAATGGTACAGTATTTGTCCTATTGACAGACAACATGCTGCTCTGGAGGAAACCTCTGAACTCTGGTGATTATAAAAACTCTGACGCCGAATGGTGGTCTTCTTACTAACGGTACGTGCTCATTTCATCAATTGCCACAAACTACGGCCGTTTCACCACGCCTCCTTCCTGTTGGCTGTGGTCTACATTGTTCCTATTGACGAAGCTAGGTGAGCGTCCCATATCTTCCGCTTCCTCAATACACGGCCGATTCTCTCTGCCCTGGGTTTGATCCCCACCACAGTTATCTTCATGCTTTTATCTTCACTACTTACGATTTTCGGTCCTCAGCCGTTTATATCTCACCACCTTCAATAGTACATAACCATAATGCTGGAGAAGCTGGTAAGCATGTCGCTCAAGGCTAACAGCTCTACACCCCGGGTTCGACCCCCCGAGTGGTAGAATGATTGTATACTCGGCATGAGGAGAGAGAGATTTCGGATCTGAAAATGAGAGCTCTGAGAGCGTTCGACAACCCTTGTTGGACGTCGATATCTTTAAGCTAGAAATAGAATTTGTGATGATGTCATCATGATGTCATGTGGTTACACGGCAATTCACGGGTGCAATGGTCAAAGTCGGGCCGACTTTGACCATTGCCCGCCCATCTAGGCGGAAGCCGCTCTAGTCGCAGCCAAACGAGCCACCTCTCGTCCACCTACTCACTGGTTTCCCATCTGCTAGCCTAAGATGTCAGGAACTGTTTTTTTTTGCCTTCCAATCTATATGAAAACATCGACACGCACGTCGCGGACTGTTTCACTGACCATTCAACAACATAGAAGAAAAATGGTCGGACTTCGTGAATCGATTGGCGTTGCTAGTGGTAAGTAGCAGAATACCGAGCAAACGGGCTGTGCTTGTAACTACACGTGATGGCTTCGTGTCGCGTCCGGATTTATGCATATACTACATCGACGCTATCAACACCTACGTACAGCGGTTTTCCCCGCCATTATACTCTTGTGATGCGATGCGCCTCCGCGCCATGTCACAACAATCCGATGTACGGCGTTGACTCGTGTCATATTCTCCAGAAACGACGTTAGCGCGCTGCCAGGAGGCTGACCGCTGCTAGAAAGCACTGTCATGTTGATGGACCAGGGCTGCTGTGGAAGTGTACCTTACTCCACACATGAACGTCTCCGTATCATTGATTCTAACCGTATCCCAGCTGCAGACACCCTCAAGACCTCCAATGTTTCCCAAGCATGCCTCGTCCCATAATCCGTGTTTGTACTAATACTTTATATTTCTTGACGTAGATCCACTCCTCTCCAAAAACGGCGCTCCGATGCAAGTTCACACCCAAGACCATCCGTCATCGCATTCCATCCCATTTTGGAGGTCCACGGTCAGGCGTACGTACTCGCGTTTGTTTGCTACTTACCCCATTTTCCTCTGTTCTCTTGACATTTCTCCATATTTTTATATTTCACGCTTGCCTGCGCACTAGGGTCGCGACGGTTTGTGAACGGGCAGACGGTAGGGTCGCAGCGCGCCACGCCAGGCTATACTGTCAAATGTTTGCAAACAAATTACAGTAACTACCGTACAACATGTTTGCGACGGTGAGGGTAGTTTACCGGTCATGAATTACCGTATTGTTTGCAAACACATCACCGCACCTCATTGGGCTCGCGCCCGC
>JABCKH010007913.1:0-21477 GCA_018851285.1 Lyophyllum semitale | reverse complement strand
CGGACCCGGATCAGGCATCCCGCCGGTCCCCTGGCTCCTGCCCGGATCCTGGCTCAGGCCAACCCGCCAAATTTTGCACATTCATGCCCGGATTGGATCAGGCATTTCGAAAAAAAATTCCGCGTCCATACCCTACGGACGCGGATCAGGCATTTTGGGGGGTTGTCAGGGGTCCTGCTCAGCCACCTTAGCTAATGACAGCAACAAGAACATTACCAATACACTACACCACCTTTTACTTCCAAGGTCATCCAGAGTCTTATTGTGCAGATTTTTGAGATCTATCTAATATCTTAGTAATACTAACTAGACGCGACGCATCCACCTCGGCGCGTCAACGTGACATAACATCGTCACATATGTGATGTCACTTTCCGGGGTGAGCGGAAGATCGTGGAGAAGGGCATATAAAATCGACGAGGTTACCTAGTTCGTGTATGATATTTTGCTTCCAGAGCCCGTCACCCATACGCATTAATAGAACAATGGTAAAATGGACTGCAGAATACGCGTGGGATCTTACTTCAAAGTACCAGGGCTGTCAATGTAATTCTTGATTTTTAATCAATAATAATATGAATGAAATGCGCAAATTCGAAGTCGACAGTCTGGGGTTGATGCTAAATTTTCAATACTTCTCAGCAAGGACTGTACAGGATATCCATCAGATACATGCGAAAGTGAGTAGAGAGATTCCACTTACTCAACGCGGTTAACGACGTCCAACCAGTGAAAGGGTGACTAAAATGCACGTCAGACACAGCCCATGGGACCTATCAGTCGAAACAACTGACCTGCGCTTCCCTTCTCCGGTCGTCGCATCATACTGTTCCCACACATACCCTGTCCGTTCGTATTCCTACAACACGAGGATCAACGGGAGTTGCGAGGAAAGCACAACACTGACCTTGAATACATTATTGACTACGTTCTTCCTTAACTCGCTGTAGATCTCCTTCGCTCTTGCTTGGTGTGGGCCAGGCTGAGCTGCATAGGTCTTCCACACGTAACCGTTAGCTCTGACATATTTTCACACAAGCAATTCAACGAGAGTTACCGTATGCAGTGCTCTTAAGACAAGGTAGTTCATCTGCACCCAGATAGGCCCCTTCCAGTAATTTTCACCTTGACCAAATTCAGGATGTGAAGCTGACAAGCTACGGATCCCGTATGGTGACCAGAGGTGCTCGGGGTCTCGGAGAAGATCAAGGATGTGGCCAAGTTGAGGCGAAGACGGAGAAAGAAGAGCAAGGAAGAAAGGGAAGAGGGAGAGATAACCCTTGTGGCAGACATGGTATGATTCGTCTGATGGAAGGGGAATAAAATAAGTGATGTGTGCGACAAATAGCGAGTACCTTCATCGTTCACATTGACATCGCAGTACATCTTCTGTTCCTCATTCCAGTGCAAGTCTGATACATGAGCGTCAACCAATAAACCGCTTGCGAAAAGCGCGACGCACCATTGATATTACCCAAGATAGCCTTCTCTATTTCTTCAAAAGAAATCTCATCTTCGACTTCCCCAATGTAACCCGCGATTTCCTTCATGGTCCGTGTGAAGAAGGCCATCCACGAAATGAGATCCAAATGCAATTCTCCTGCGTGCGGTGGGCCGCGCGGGTAGTCATCCATACCGCTGGTCAAGACATGGAGCTCCGATCTGCCTCGCCACCGGTACCCCTCCGTTCTTGACCTGGCTACGCGAGAGTATTGCTTGATCTGGCCCCGCTGCGTGCGCCGGAACCAATCATAATGCCGCTTCAGAGGCTTGTATATCGACTTCAGGAACGACAACGCGAGTTCGGAAGATTCGAGGTATTTGCTTCCTGTAGTTGCTGTTGAAGCAGAGGAGGCCCCTGGCATGAGCGGAACTTGAGCATTTCCGCCCATTCCCATGCCAAGATCTAAGCCAAGATCTTGAGAGGAAGGCCCTTTGGACTCGGCGTTTGCCTTAATGCGGGAGATGAAGGCTGTGACGGCCATTGTGAGCGTAGGAGGATTTGCATAATTCGGAACTTGTGTTTGAAATTCCTGCGGGACCTAGGAAATGAGTGGCAGATGTCAACATCACGTAGGCCATACGTTTACAAAGATCGGTCTACCTTGCTCCTAGCTTCCTCTCCGAGGATCTGTTCTCGTGCAACCCATCCATCATCGTCAATTAGGCCGATCCAATCTTTCAGAATTTCTAAGCTATTAAGGCCAAAATGTTATTCCAGTGAAGTCCTGGAGTCAATGAATACCAACCTAAAGTCGTTATCCCATTGACCAATATGTAGCAGGTGGAAGCCTTCGTCCCTGAACAAAAACATATTAGTATAGGTGAGCATCTTCAGACGAGTTTGCTTACCAATAGAAGCCTCTCGGGAAGAAACTGCGACTAGGTGTGGCCGTCAATAGTGCTTTTGGGTCAGTCAACCGGGCGCCAGGCTGGACTTCGTCACCGTCCTCCTCTTGACCATTATTGGATGTGGCCTCTTCATCCTCGTCCCATTCATACGAGAACTTGCGGTTGACGATGGATGTTCCGTAGAAGTAGCCCACACCTGCTACAAGGTTCGACGTGATTGCTTTAGAAAAGGCTTCCAATGACTGCTCTTTCTCCTTCGCATAATCCGAAGGGTATGGGAAAACAGATCGGAAACGTTGTCCATATGATTCGACCAACGCTGGAATTCCCTGATCAAGAATTGATGCTGTATCGGAGAAATTAGACACTAAGGAGATGATTCCACGGTGCCAACATACAACTGAGCTTCTGCTTGGAGCTTCCACTCTCGAAGAGAACATCAAATTGGAAGGCGCCATCGAAGAGTTTTTGAACAGCAAAGAGATTGCTACCAGTGTACACTTCATCTGGGAGTTGAAGAACGAAGGAAGGATCTGGAGGCCCAGTCGCAGGATCTTGATAAGGAGCGACGACTTTACGAGCTCGGTCTATCAGCGCCTTCAAAATGGTATCTAAGGTCAAACGACCTTAGTGGGTGCTACTGGACGACAGACCAAACCTAACCTTTAGCTTGCCATATGTTGCCGGCAGGAATAGGTTGACCGACAAAGTGAGTTTTTCCTATCCGTTCCGCGAAAGCCTCAGAATGCGGCCCTTCAGTGACCTCCATGTTATTGGAACCTGCAGAGAGATTAGTTATGGCATGCGACTAGAAAATTTTGATTACCATCAACTACGCGAATTACGAAGTCATCTAATTCTGGGGTTGAACCAGAAAGCTTGAATTCGCCTTTGATGCCCTAGAGTTGAAGTTGGCCGTGAATTGAAGGGATTGAGACAAGACGCCCACATTCTCGTCCTCGTCCGTCTCCATTTCAAGCCCACCAAGACCTTCAAGACCAAAGTAAAAGATGGTGGAAATGCGGGATGGCACGTCTGAGCTTAACATTATAGGAGGACTTATTTGGGCGCAAGGTATATTGACACACCAGGTTTGATTGGCTCGCCCTTCACTCGGGCAGCCCAGCTGCCTCCATGGTCTCCGCCGGCAATTTTAAGGAATTCTGTCGTGATCTTCACATTGTTTGCACTGTCCTTTATGACCTGCACACCGCCTTGACGTGTATCATACTCTGTCCAGGTGTAGCTGTCCAGTTTGTCGCCTTGTTCACATGCATGGCGGGTCTCTATAGATGGAGGGAATGTGTGGTGAGGATACTAGGAAGTTATTCGAAGTACTCACGGCTGATTGACTGATAGTCATGAGTGCCAAACCACATGAGTCCGGTCATGAGTGACTGTGGGATGCGTGGCCGGAGACCAAAGTAAAGATTTGGTCGGTATGGGCCCCATAGAAGGGTATCGTTTATGTGCGTTGACAGGACTAGCTGTCCGAGGGAGAGCAGCAGTAGCTGCCTACCAAGCTTCATGGCGGCAGTGACGGTGCAGTGGAACGGGTTACGCGGACACGTGACCTGGCTGACACAGAGTTGAATCGGTTGCTCAATTGGCTCAACCTTGGGCTCAACGCAAGTCAACACAGCGCTCAAGCGCTCACCTTTCACACTCTCTAGCCATTATGGTAACCACACTCGTTTCAAGTCCCCTCGTTCACGACACGGCACCTCAAATGCCAGATGTTTTTATTGTTCCCCCGGAAGAGGACGACGCTCCTGCATGGTGTTATTTCAATGCAAACGGAGCAACTCCCCTTGAATCTCTCTTAGAAACTACCCCCGACCTAACCTTCCTCAATGGAGCGCTCAGCGTATTTGAAACAGAATCACACCCTTCTATGTTTCATTGCGACGCTGCTGGTCCTTTCGCGTCACATAATAAAGTCATCCTGCCGAGGAAGTGTTTGGATACCAGGTCAATAATGGACGTCTTGATGAACGACGACTATCTCGAATCAGACGACGAGATGGACCTGGACTTGGATCACGAGGTATCGAGTGGCAGAGGTGCCGGGAACGATTCAGAAATTGTGGAGGTAGTCAAGGTTAGACGGCATGCAGACGATATCGAGGAGCATGCTCGCATCCCTACTCCCCCGGCAAAGCGCACCAAATCGTTCAAGTCTCGTGCTTCCAAAGCATTTCGGTCCCTCAAAAATGTCGGAAAAGGCTCACTACGCACGAAATCGAAGGCCCAAGACATTTTTACCTCTAGTCCTATCGCTGAAGCCGAGCCTCCACCGAGAAGCAAAACACCCATCATGTCTCGCCGTGGCTCTGCCATCTTCTCGCAGCTCTTTTCTCCGCCTTCAAAACTTCAACCCTGTTCTTCTGTGTCTTCGTTCGATGCAGTCCGCGGTTCACCCAAGTCTCCTCCCCCCACAGGAACATACCCGTCGTCCCTTTATGATCACTCCCCTTCCGGTCCTCATCCGGTCCTCCCGTCAACATGCTCCTCTTCTTTAAATTTTGACCAAGACTTTCGAAGTTCCTCGCCAACTCCGTCAGCCCAGACCAAGTCCAACAGACGTCGATTTTCGATGATGAGTCTGCAACGGATTTTTTCCTTCTCCCAAGCCGATGAATTTTCGGATGTTACCCCCGTAACCATATCCCGCGATTCGTCAGGACCATCAACCTCTTCCTCTTCTGGACCAGACACTCCGACGGAGGAATTGGCCTCTCTGCCTCCCCACTTTGGTCTCGAGGACCATGGTACCTTTTCACAAAAGCGTGGTGCCACGACAGTGCCAGCGCTTGGACAAGGGGAGATCAGTATAGAAATGAGGCTCGACTCATTCCATTTCGAGTCCCTGTCTTTTGATGCAGAAAGATTTTGACTGTCTTACACCCATGCCTTTATCACTTATGCTGTGCACTCATCGATTTTGCAGGTCGTACCTTCTTACCTTCCTATCACCCGTCTTGCTTGCTCGACTCCTTCATATCTAAATTTACGTGCATCATGACCTTCACATACGCATTCCATCCCTTCTACAGAGCCCATTCACCACACATTCATGACTATAGTATCGACATCTGGATCTCCATATATACTGTATATATCAAAGCTTCGAGGCTACAATCCGCAAATGACCATTGGCTAAGCGACTAACTCCCTATACGATATTGGGCATGTCAGCCTCTGACCTTTTGGTGTGAGTAGGACGACGAACAACATTTCAGTGAGTTATGAACTGTTCCCTCTTCGCTGGTGTCGGCGGTGTCACCATCACTCGAACCCTGCCCTTCTTTTCTGCGTCGCCGAAAATCACCGGGCACGAAGGCGAAACTTGGATCGAGATTTCAGAGTCGATCGACGCAGAAGGACTCATCGACCATATTCTTGATGAATTGTGGCGGATATGCTGATGGCGGGTGCGTGAAACCGTATCGATATTGAGATTAAGTCCGCGGTTGGACTTGCGAAAGAGTACGGAAAGGAGCACGACACCGGTGACAGTTAGGATTATGAAAGCTGCCATGATGAGGGAAAAAATTGCTACTACGATGGAAAAATAAGTACCCTGCGGCACTCTTCTGGTTATTGACTGGGAATGACAACTCACTCGGGGCGATCGGCGGGTGATACATGGCGGCGAAAACGATTGAAATGTGTAATGATAGTGGGAGTTGGTTATCAAGTGGCTTACAGGTCGTAGCAATATTAATATCTTTTGCTAGTGGCTGACAGCTGGCTTTCAGATGAGGTATTGAGATTCAATCAGGGCTCTATTGACCCAGCACCCATCTCCTCGTCTATAGCACTGGCGTTCAACGTCAGTCTGCTATACCACGAAGATGTCCCAAAAAGTTGCCGCGTAAGATCCAAGAGGTCTTCGATGGCCTGAACCAAATCTCTTAGAGCATTTATTTCCGCGAACGCGTATACGATAGGCAATCCAAAAGGCTCTGTGGTTTCTTCCTGCGCCTGAGAGATACGTGCTGCGACGTCCCTCTCAAGCGTACGAAAAGCGTCTCGAGCAGATGGCAGAAACTGAGGAAGGTTCTGCCGTGACCTGAATGCATGTTCGCAGGCAAAAAATGAGAGGCAAACACAAGACATCTGCGAGAGAATATCGAACAAGTGGTGACAGATTCGAGAGAGCGATGCTGACCATTTCACGCCGTTGAGAAATGACTGCTTCTACAGTTTCTTTTCTGGGGATATTCTCCCGAATTTTCCTGATATCCGTCAGTAGGTCCAAGAGCCTCTGCAGTACGGCAACTGTCTGTCTGTAATATCGAATAGGTTTCTAAACCACGTACATCGAAATCTGACTGTCGCAGATAAATGTTGTCACTTACTGGTACAAGACTTAATTCATCGTCCATGGTGATGAGAAGTATAGATGAACCTATTACAAAGCGTCAGACCGTGAATGAGCCGAAAATTCGACAATGGAGAAGAATAGTACATACCATGGTTCAGCTGGCGGATTTGTAGCTCGAGTGCAATTAATTTATGTTTTGCGAATGATGACGTTCGTGTGTCCAGCAGGTCACTGATGAGTTCTCGAACATCAACGGGAAGGTAGTTTTTTCGGGAGGTCTGCCTACCGGCTTATTCCCATGTACAACTGGCTAAAAAGGCCAAGGGTCTTACATGTGCGGCTCAGAAATAAAACCTGCACGACTGAAGTGAGCTGACAATGGCAAGACAGGAGCAGCACATACCCGGCAGTGACGAGGGAAAAGTAGACTGTTCATTAGTAGAGCAGCAACAATGCCAGCAGCAATCATTGCGCCACGGATAACAGCGAGCACTGTGTGCACAACCTGAGCCGGACAAACTATGTTGCGAGAAACAACGTGACGACGTACTTCCAGGCGGCAAGGTTAGCTCATTGAAATAAGGCGAGAACATAATAGGAGGCAATGTTATAGAACTAAAACTGATGTCAGTGGGGCTGCTGCCGATAAAACCATTGTACCCACGCCACGACACCGAGGGATGGAAATGTTGTTCTGGTCACAACATAGGTGATGGGAAGATCGGCAAACTGGACAAGTTATTGGTAAGTACAGCGATGACTAAATAAATGCAAGGCGCACAGTGACGAAGACAACTAATGCATATGCATTTTTCCGACATATTAGTGAAGACTGTGCCAAATACCAAAGATTGGTCAGTGTAAGCTCAGAGTGCACCAGAACCTACAACGTAAGCGTAAAGCGCTCCTATCACGGTCCCGGACTGAAGAAGGATTAGGTGAATGCGCATATCACGATGGTCACGATGATCATTTGTATTCACCAGACGTAAATACGCCACGCGCCACTGTGTAAAAAGAGGTCAGATCACTAGGCAAGGTCCATGCCTGTCGTGTGCTGACCGTTGCCCCAGTATTTGTTTCAAGAACCCACAGGAAGGATACAAGTAACCACTGGCCAAAATACGTTTTAAACCAAGCATATCCTGTTCCAAGGGAATACATATAAGCCAGGGTTTGGAGAGCGACATTAGGCAATATACCTGGTGACGAGACCGGCAGAAAGGCGGGGATACTCAGGATCGCAATACCGCCAGAATTCTTGAAGGCATGCCGGAGATGTGGAGAACGTTCCACAGATTTCAGAAATCGAGACAAAAGTAAACGGACAGTAAGTGTCCGAGGACTATTCCATATATCTCGTGTGAACTGATAGCACAATACAAGGGATGATTTTCGTGTCTTTGTCGCCTTTTTTGTTGGAAGCGCGGCAGATGCTGGTGGTGATTCCTGCTCCACAATCCTTTGCAGAGTTTCTTGTGAGAAAGCGGCACCTGAATCTTGCACTTCTTGGTCCACGGCGATGCCACGTTCTTCGAGTAGCATCGTGCTGTATGTCACTCCAAGCCATGCCCAAGAGAAGCGAGGATACCACAGGCGGATGTTGGACTTGGAATGGATAACAAGTATATTTTGTGCTTCATCCAAAGCACCTCGAACAGCATCAGCCATCTGTGTGCATTACTATCCCTGAGTGTCAACGCAAGTTATCAGGAGAACTTGAAGCACCTGTAGCAATGAAATCATAAATGAACACATATCAAATACTTCGAGAGGCAAGTCCACACCCCCATCAGATGACGATTGCAGGCCAAATTCCTCAGTATCACAGACTGCTCGAAGTTCTGCTCGAGCTGTAACTAAAGCAGCCGATAATCGGTTTCTTGCCGTAAACAGTGTTTCTTCTTGTGATCGAGCACATGTCGGAGATATAGATTGGTCAAAGCACCCAAGGACTATTCCTTCTATTGCGCTTATCGAGTCAAGTAAAGCACATCCAAGTTCGAGCGCAGGATTATAGAATGCATCGATTACATTATTCACAGGGGAGATCGGATCATGGTATTTGGGGAAGGTCATTCCCCTGGAAAGTTCGCGTCGGAGGTGCTGTCCTGGAAATTAATAAAACGAGTGAAAAGCTAGTATGAACGAGTGAACCTCTATTGTTCCAATGAAAGGTTTTAATTGCCAGACTGGAACAATGTTTGGTAGGCGATGTAAATGAGGCAGGAAAGGACCCACCACTGACGCGGCCAATCCGAAGCTCGAACGCGGCCTGCTGATAACTGGAATCCAGCGAAACCGACTGTCGTAAAAGGTCACTTTGAATACTGCCGCTCAGGACAGTGGACGGTATTTCTTTAAAAGCTTCGCCGAGATGATAGCGAAGAGACGAATGCAATTTGGAGAAACAAGAAGCAATGTCACATGCGAACTGGGTGGACGACCATCGCAGTAGCAGCATGCTAGATAGGAACGTTGTAACAGCAGAGGTCAACATGATCCAAAGGAAGTGACTGGCTTGTGGCCAAATTGGCTGTCGGTAAAGAGTGAGAAAAAAAATAACTGTGTTTTCCCATGGCATACCTTTGTCTCCCCGGCATTTGTGGTTAGTAGCCATATTGCAATGAAGCAGACGATGCGACTTGGAACTGTTAGACGAGGTAGTCGGCTCTTGAGCCATCCCGCTACAGAAAATATAATGATTAAAACAAACTAGGTGAAGGAAACTGGGGAGACATCACCAGAAAAGCAAATAGCAGCGAGAAAAAGACCAGGGATAAGGCGTGCAACGAGCGTACTGCCATGCGCATGCGCAAGGCCGGAAAAATACATCGCTAGGGTTGACAAGCCAATACTTATTAAACCACCTGCAAGATTAAAGATGGTGGACTCGAACTGCTGCGCAAGATTGTCTTGAACAGAAAACGCCAGTTCCTTGAGTGATAAAGTTAAAAATGCAGACGCGCCACCGAATTGGGAAAACGGCCGGATTACGAGGAGAATGGAACAAAGTAACGTGGAGAGAAGTCGTGCCAAAACGCGTCTGGTAGGGCGATGTAGGTCGAGCATGGTGGCTAGGGTTCATCAGGCGATCATCAACAAACGACAACACCGTAACGACTTTGCTCTCAAGCTCTTGCAACCTCCTGTCCGTATTTGACCCGGATGGCGGAAAACATATACAGCAAAGGGACCCGGGTCTGGTTCGAGGACAAAGATCTTGCGTGGATATCAGCAGAGGTATCCTCCGTCACAAAGGGTCCAGACGATGCCTTCAAGCTCGTCTTCATTGACGAACGCGGCAAGGTTATTTGCTCGTTGTCTTATACCCTCACCAAAACTCTTACATGTTCGTCTAGGAAATTGTCATAAACACGACTGGCAAGGATATCAAGGATAGCAAAGAAGGTCTTCCTCCCCTTCGCAATCCCCCGCTCCTGGAAACCGCCGATGATTTGGCAACTCTCTCCCATCTCAACGAGCCATCAGGTGCGACCACCCTTATGTCTCGCACATCAACTCGCCACTGACTCAACCTAGTCCTTCATACGATTCGCAATCGCTATGCTCAACACAGTATCTACACGTACAGCGGAATTGTGCTCATCGCTGTCAATCCTTTTCAACGCGTCACTCTCTATGGACCTGAGATCATCCAAGCCTACAGTGGAAGGAGGAGAGGGGAGCTTGAGCCGCATCTTTTTGCAATTGCAGAGGACGCGTACACTGCTATGAGAAAGGAGGGCATGGGGCAAACCATCATCGTTTCGGGCGAGAGGTATTTCGATTCTGCCTCTGTTCTAGTTAAGCGATAGCCTTACGCAAACTTAGTGGTGCCGGAAAAACTGAATCGGTGAGTCTGTCCAGCCTCTGATTCTCGACATAGCCTGGAATTCCGACTACAGGCTAAATTCATCATGCGTTATCTTGCCTCTGTGAATCCTCCGGATTCGAACTCAAAACCGAAAACAAAATTTTCACTAGATGATTCCAGTGAAATTGAGCGACAAATCCTTGCCACAAATCCCATTTTGGAAGCTTTTGGGAACGCCAAAACTACTAGGAATGACAACTCTTCTCGATTCGGCAAATACATTCAGGTTCGTATCCTGTTTATGACCCAATACTGAGATCGACTAATGAAATCCCGTAGATCCTTTTTGATGGCAAGCAAGAAATTGTCGGCGCCCGCATTCGCACATATCTGCTGGAACGCTCGCGTATCGTATTCCAACCATTGACGGAGCGCAATTACCACATCTTCTATCAACTATGTGCAGGCGCTCCCCTCAAAGAGCGCAAAGACTTGGGACTTGACGCGGATATCACCAAATTTCAATTCCTGAAGCAAGGTGGTCCCACTTCGACTCCCATCGCAGGCGTGGATGACGGCGAGGAATTTCGAGCTACTCAACAGGCACTCTCCACTGTCGGCATAAGTGTGGAGAAGCAATGGGCGGTGTTCCGCCTTTTAGCTGCGCTCTTACATCTGGGAAATGTCAAGATCACACCAATCCGCAATGAAGCGTCTCTTGATGATAAGGACGCTGCTCTTCTATTGGCCACGAGGTTCCTTGGTGTGAACCTCGCAGACTTTAAGAAATGGACAGTCAAGAAGCAAATCATAACGCGATCGGAGAAGATTGTTACGTCTCTGAATGTTGCCCAGGCGACGGTGGTCAGGGACAGCGTGGCTAAATTTGTCTATGCCTGCATGTTCGAGTGGCTCGTCGCGATCGTGAACGAGAGTTTGGCTGGCGAGAACGGGGATGCGGCTGATCGCGCGGAAATGTTTATTGGCGTTTTGGATATTTATGGATTCGAGCACTTCCAAAAGGTCAATTTAGTTTTATTTTTTTAAGGATTTCACCGTCTCACGCGTGACCATAGAATTCGTTTGAACAATTCAGCATTAATTACGCCAACGAAAAACTGCAGCAAGAGGTTTAGGTGTCTCGCTACTCCGCTAGTGCATTTCACTGATTATATTGTCGTAGTTCAATTCACACGTTTTCAAGCTCGAGCAAGAGGAATACATGAAGGAGGAGATCAACTGGACATTCATCGACTTCTCAGATAATCAGCCCTGCATTGATGTCATCGAGGGCAAATTGGGTGTACTGGCGCTTTTGGATGAAGAGTCCCGCTTGCCGTCTGGTAGTGATGCATCCTTCCTGCAGAAGCTCAACAACCAGCTCCTCGCAAAATCCGAGTTCAAACCCGTGTACAAGAAGCCACGATTCGGCAATTCTGCGTTTACGATCGCGCATTATGCGTTGGATGTCACATACGAAGTAGAAGGCTTCCTGGAAAAGAATAGAGACACGGTCCCTGACGAACACATGGCTCTTCTTGCGGCCACCAAGAACCCTTTTCTTAAGGAAGTCCTCGATGCCGCTCTTAATTCGACAAGAGAATCCACGAAGACTCCCGATAGTCCTCATCCGGCTTCTCCGGCTTTCTCAGATTCAGGGAGCACGGGATCCCGCCGTTCTTCAATTATTCCCGACCCTGGACGGCAGTCGTTCGTTGCGCAGAGCTCCAGCGCTAGTGCTAACACTGGCTCAAAGCGACCGGGTGCTTCGAACAAGAAGCCGACACAGGGTTCCATCTTCAAGGCCTCGTTGATAACCCTCATGGACACGCTCAGTGTTACGAATGTCCACTACATTCGGTGTATCAAGCCGAATGAGCAGAAAAAGCCTTGGGAGTTCCAACCCCAGCAAGTTCTCGGGCAATTGCGGGCTTGCGGTGTTCTCGAAACCATTCGAATCAGTTGCGCTGGGTATCCAACGCGATGGGTCTACGAGGAATTTGCGGAACGGTGAGTGTAGCGATTTTTCTCTCTTTCCGTCTGTTGACGTCTGCATAGCTATTACATGCTTGTCCCATCGTCGAACTGGCAGCCCATGATTCAAACCATGGATCTCAAACGCCTTTGCTCCACAATCCTTGAGAAGACGATCGCCGACCCAGACATGTATCAAAATGGTCTAACGAAAATCTTCTTCCGGGCTGGCATGCTTGCCGCCCTAGAGTCTCTTCGCTCTGATCGGTTGAATGCTTTGATTACTGTGGTCCAAAAGAATATGCGCAGGCGCATGGCGGTCAAGAGCTACCAGAATCTCCGGCGAGCCACAATAAAAATACAGACCTGGTGGCGAGGCATTCTAGCGAAGAAGCTTGTCGAGTCCATCCGCCGTGAGGTCTCTGCTATTCGGTTGCAAACGGGCATCAGGCGATTTCTGCAAAGAAAACACTTTTTGGATACCAAACGGGCGATTACTCTTTTCCAAAGCCGTGAGTAACCATTCTGCGTGTATTTATGGCCTCACTTTAACCCGAGTCCTAGGCATTCGTGGCTTACAAGCGCGGCGATTCTATGTTCAGGAAAGGAACACTCAAGCCGCGTGTCTTGTGCAGAGTCTTGTCCGTGGCGTGTATGTGAATGATTTATTTTCCGTGACACGTGCTTATGATTTTGTCCAGGTTTGCGCGCCGTGCCTTCCGATCCGACGTCAAGCATGTCACCTATCTTCAATCCTGTATCCGACGCCGCCTCGCTCGTAAGGAGCTGAAAGCCTTGAAGGCCGAAGCCCGTTCAGTTTCGAAGTTCAAGGAGATATCGTATAAGCTAGAGAACAAAGTCGTGGAGTTAACTCAAACTCTTCAGCAACGAACAACAGAGAAGAAGCAACTCCAGGCGCAGCTTTCGGAACTAGAACAACAGTTACAGCAATGGATCAACCGCCACGAGGAGTCGGACACACGCGCGAAAACGTTCCATGCGTCTCTAATCGCGGCTGAGGCAGGGCTGTCACGTCGAGACGAACTCTTGTTGGCGAAGGCTGACGTTGAGAAACGATTGGAGGAAGCCATTGCCAAAGCAGCCGAGAAGGAAGAGATTATCCAAAAGTTGACCGATGACCTGATTCGCCAAGCCACTCAACTTGAAACGCAGCAGCGGGCCATTGAAACAGCGCCTGCTCGCAACCAGGAGGATAACTCTGTCATCATGACTCTCAAGAACGAAGTCAGCAGTCTTCGCGAACAACTCAATCGCTCCAATGCGCTCAATGCTCTCACACGCGGCGCTCGACCAGAACCTCCTCTTTCACCCACTTTTGCTCCTGCCTTGCGTCTTGGAGAAGCGAATGGAGTGCCCAACGGCAATGCGCATGGTGGAGGCGCAGTCTCTGGCAACCGACACCAACGGAGACACAGCTCAGCTGGTGTATTCGCCCTTGGACCTTCAGACTACCGAACCTCCACAGACGAGATTATGTTCGATGTCAAGAAGAATCAAGCTCTGAACCCTCGTGCTGTCTCGGTCGCGTACAACGGCGAAGACAGCTTCCGTTTCCGAGGCGCAAACGGTCTCCCAGATATTAGGGACCTCGATGATCCTGCGGAAGAAAAGATCCGTCTCATGCAAGACGTCAAGCGTTTGGATGAGGATGTATTGGATGGTTTGATTCGAGGTCTCAAGATTCCAGCTCCCAGTTTGACGAATCCTTCCGCCGTCAAAGAGATATTATTCCCCGCCAATCTCATCAGTCTGGTAACGAATGAGATGTGGAAATATGGCCTCATCCAGGAGAGTGAACGCTTTTTGGCGAACGTCATGCAAACCATCCAAGGTCACGTTATGGTGCGCTCTTCCTATTTTGATTTCATGTGTAATTTTCATTGATGCCTTGGTTAGTCATTCAATGGCGAAGACGCCATTATTCCTGGAATTTTCTGGTTGTCCAACGTCCATGAGATGTTGTCATTCATCTGTGTTGCGGAAAGTGACATGCTTCAGGGCATAGGCCCTGGTGAAGAGAATGCTGTACGCCCCTTCGATTGGAACGATTATGAACGACTCGTATCTGTGGTCAAACATGATCTAGACAGCTTGGAATACAACATCTACCATACGTGGATGTTGGAAACAAAGAAGAAGCTGACCAAGATGGTCATTCCAGCCCTAATCGAGAGCCAGTCCTTACCAGGCTTTACGACAAGCGATGGCGGTGGTCGTTTGTTCAACCGAATTCTTAACACAAATAGCCAACCGGCATTCAGCATGGACGACATTTTGAATCTCTTGAACAAGGTATGGAAGAGCTTGAAAAGTTACTACATGGAGGAGTCGGTGGTACATCAAGTCGTCACCGAACTCCTGAAACTTATCGGCGTCACGAGCTTCAATGACCTTCTCATGCGACGGAACTTTTCTTCTTGGAAACGAGGTGAGCATTACATTAGACCCCAAGCATAGTTACTGACTCTGCTTCTGTCCTTTAGCAATGCAAATACAGTATAACATCACACGAATTGAAGAGTGGTGTAAATCGCACGACATGCCAGAAGGCACCCTTCAGCTCGAGCATTTGATGCAAGCCACGAAGTTGCTGCAGTTGAAAAAGGTATGTTTGAACTCTTGCCATCGAGTCTTACAAGCCTAATATCATAATTTGCAGGCCACTGCCGCCGACATTGAAATAATTTACGACGTCTGCTGGATGTTAAGTCCCATGCAGATTCAACGAATGTGCACGAATTATTACGTCGCAGACTACGAGGTAAATCAGAGCCAGCCTTGCCATGCTTGACTATCGTTGAAACTGCTTCCATCATCAGAATCCCATCTCGCCCGAAATCTTGCGCGTAGTCGCATCTCGCGTGCAAGCTAATGACCGTAACGATCACCTGCTTCTCTCCCCAGAAACGGAAGAAGTGGGTCCATATGAACTTCCTCTTCCTCGTGAAGTTTCTGGCCTGGAGACTTATGTTCCTGCCTACCTTAATGTGTCCCACCTCCGACGCCTTGCCGCACTGGTTTCATAGTCGCTTCCCCATGTTTTCGTTTGTCATCTATAGTATACCGCGCATTGCTGGATTATAGCCTTACTTGCATTGCTGTATTCAAAGGTTCGCTTATGTTCGTTGAACGAGCTCCAACTAAAATTATCATTTTGAATCAATGTGAACTACGAATAGCGTGTCGCCGTCTTCAACCTGGTCTGCGATGGCCCGATCATTGAGCAAGACTTCGTTGACGTCGTCAGGCAAGACTCTAATCAGTTGAAGACGCTATAAATGGAGATCAGATGAGGGTCTGACAAGAAGGATGGGACATGCAGGTTCATCGAACGATCTCATTTTGAGGTGGGCTGCGAGGTAGTCAAGAACCTTGCCTGTGATGGTCGACTACTTACACCTGTTGTGAGCGATTCACCTGTATGCGAGACTAAAAACACACATTGTGGAACCAGAAGACTTTGTCTCCACCTTCGTCAATCGCCACTTTGACATGTAGACGTTGGTCTAGAGGAGCCGACGACGGGCCGTTCTTTGGATTGCCAGGGGCGGCACGGTGACGCATCTTCATGAGCTCGATCTTGCGGTATTGTGCCAGCTTGACAGGGTCGGTGGGTACTTTGGTGACGCGTTGAGGCACGGCTTTCTTGCTCAAGGACGTAGGAAAGTTTTTAGCTAGGAGGGCACGAGCAGCCGTAGTCTTCTCTGGTGGTGGGGTGTGCTGCACGGGACATGAATGAGACGATGGATGGCGATGCCTGTGGTGAGCGAGGAATGAGTAGTGACATTGAGGGTACCAGATAGCACTTTACGCGGCACAGAAGGAGCTATTGCATCGTAAACAGGTCGGCATCATATCCTGACTGGAGATGAGACTGGGCTGAGAACAGCTGTCGACATCGCAACGCTGTAGTTTGTCGAAAGGTGCATAGGAGGGGTTGGCGGCAGCATCAACGGTACACTGGTGGATCCCTGGTGGAATATGATGCCTGCAGAATGCCTTACCGCATGGGCAGACGATGGGCAGGAAGTCGAGCTCGTTGCAGGTTGAATGGGAGCATTGTGAACCGATATTGAGAAGGGACTTCGACTCTGACATGATCAGCACCAACTGTGGTCATCAAGGGTCATCATCACCCGCAGCATCTCTCTTTGTCTTCCCCACATTCATCATGAATATCATCGTATGTTGCTAGATTCCTCCGCTTTACCTGCAATGAATTATCTTCAGGAAACCCTCTTTGGCCGAACAGTGACTCCTGCAGAGCGTCTGCGCCAGCATCAACGCTCGCTCGCAAAAGCGCAACGCGAGCTTGACCGAGAGCGCAGCAAGCTTGAGCAAAGCGAGAAGAAACTAATAATGGATATTAAGAAAAGCGCAAAGGCCGGTCAGCTCGTACGGACATTTCTAGCTTTCCTGGGCGACCATTGACCATGAACAGAATGCTTGTAAAGTGATGGCGAAGGACCTCGTCAGGACTCGACGTTACATTCAAAAGTTCTACCAAATGCGCACTCAGCTTCAGGCCGTCGGCCTGCGGATACAAACGCTGCGGAGTAACCAGCAGATGGCAGATGCGATGCGCGGAGCAACTCGAGTGTGTACTCTCGATTTCATTCCTCCTTTTACCTAGACCATTCTCCCTTTCTAGGCCATGGCATCCATGAACCGAGGTCTCAATCTACCTGGCATACAGAAGATCATGAACGACTTTGAGAAAGAGAGTTCTATGATGGACATGAAGGAAGACATGATGTCAGATGCAGTGGACGAAGTGATGGACGAGGAAGAAGACGAGGAAGAAGAGGGCGATAAAATCCTGAAGGAGGTTTTAGATGAGATTGGCGTTGGGCTATCGCAACAGGTATGACTGTTCTCTTCGTCCCCTGCACGTCATTCCCATTCTCTCTCAATCAGCTCACTGATGCCCCCACCGGCATCGCCACGATCTCTTCCCCGCTCACAAATCGACAACCTGTTGCGCTGGGCGAGTCACTTGGACAACCTCCACGACTTGGGGATGATCACGGTTCTGGGGACGGGCCTGGAGGGGGTGCCCTGTCGGACGAGGATGCGTTGCAAGCAAGATTAGATGCCCTGAGACGAGGGTAGTGAGGTCGGGAGGCTATGTACACTGTTTTATTTTGATATGAGGAGTAGCGGCCTGGGTATAAAACCGCGGTATGTGGATACAAACAGTCCATGATGTCTGATGAGAATCACAGCTTCAGCCTAGCAATTGTGCGTGCCTCGGTTGAGCTCAGTTTCCAAGTGATTCCAGAACTATTATAGAATTCATCGACATCTTCCTCCTATGTCGCGGATCAGTGGATGATATCTAATTGCAAAATCCCGCACTTACGTTGTCAAGATTCAATAGTGTCGAGATTTGTTGTAGGCGAACAAATTTTTCTCGCGCGTCTCCGAAGGCTGTTTGAGAAGCCAGGTATGCGGTGATGGATCTCAAGTCTCGGTCAAAGCGAATGGCGCCCAACTGCGGCAACGTTATCTGGAAAGTCCTGCGAGGTCGAGGCAAACAAACCTACCTCTGTAAACTTGAGTGTTAATATAAATTTTTCCCAGGGCCTAAGAACCACGTCGAGAGTCAGTCCAAAGAACAGCCGATAGTTGTTTTCTGTGAAGGTATCCTACACAGCAAGGGAAGTGGGGGCATTGATCAGTTTTATGATCTTTCTTCCTTATGCTTGATGTGATGTACCTTATACCCATCGACTAGGTTCTCCCAGGCCTTGATGAAGCGTTTCCTGACGGCGTCCTGATACTCTGCAGTTGAGTACGCGTCATCGTCCAACATGTAAGATACATCTTTATAGACATCCTGAATAACGGTTCGCAGCTTTGGTCGCACAAGCTGGTTGAACATTTGCTCTATTCCCAGCTATGAACACCAAATGTGAGCGATATAACTGACAGAAGATCAGAACAACGCACTCTGAGAGTAGAGCGAAGCTTGGCAACCAAATTAGAAAAGGTTATTAAGTGATTTTTAACCAATGGCTGGTGCTCCTCAGTGAAGTGTTGACTAATGGTCTGGTTTCCACTCAGATCATGTATTAAACGATCCAGATGTGAGGAAGAAATATCAACGTCATTAAGTATAATCTTGGCGTAATTAGCAGAAGTCCATGTCAAGTCTGCAGAGGGACTCACGATGAAGGCAACACGATTATCCCTATCTGCCTTCTCTCCACGCGAAGTAGGACCGGACGCTCCTGCATTGCGATATACGTCTTCCAGCTTCTTCTTGATAATGCTAATATAATCCTGCTCCATGACTTCTCGAAGTTGTTCAAAAGTAGATTCTACGCCATTCAGAGCTCCAGTCGAAAGGAGACGAGAAATAACGATCTTGAGGATGTAAAATGCGTCGTCAGGTGTAGTAGTCGTAGGGGGGAGTTGTGAAACGTCGGTACTTGACAGACGATGGGCCTATAATGACCGGCAAATTAACGAACACAGAACAAACGGTGGATATAAAAACCTTGTCGATGGTCGTTCGAGTATACCAAACCTCGAGTGGGATGTAATATGTGGTTATCAACCAGTCGAACAGCCGACAGGATTCAGTAGTGTCAATATAGGTAGTGTCATGGGCAGCTAGGATGCGACCTTTCTCAGAATCCGTTCGCTCCGCTTCCAGAATATCCTGGTTGATGGTGGGTGGGGTATCGTCCTGAATTAAAAAGATAAATGGCGGCCACTCGAAGCTGAAGAAATATGTATACACTCAGAGCTTCTGCCAGGAACTTCCTAAACAAGCTCCATCGGCCAATCATTCCCGCAAGCTCTGATAGTACTCTGTCGATTTCACGCGGGTCAACGGCAGCTTCATCAGGAGTCATGGAAGCTGGAGGACGTCTATTGATCGGAGAGAACATCGGTATCGGCGGATTGTTTGTGATGTCTACAAGCTTCGAGTATCATTAAAACATGCTGCCAAACGAAGAAACGAGAGTTGTTTACCTTGCGCTTCATAGTACGTTCCTCCTCCCATCCTTCAATAATACCTTTAACTACCCGGTCGCATTCAGATAATAGGCGTTCGACAACACTGTGCATTTTTCCAAGACCGTAATACTTTTCGACAACAGGCTGGTGTTGGTCAACGATCATGGCGATGCTTTCGAATAGGGCGGTCAAGGCAGTTATATAGTATAGAGGGGAGGAAGCTGAGCAATAAAAGTTTAATGAGCGGATTCAGGCGAAGCAATTTGGTATTACTTTTCGCAGATGCAGGTGCTCTGATGCGAACGAGATCGACCACGAAAGACGCGTATGCATCAAGCCCTTCGTCCTCCCACCCAATGGCTGGGAATAATTTGAAGAATCGACTCGTTGCCGTTGAGTCTCGCGAGCGAGATGCCTGCTCGAAGTTGCGACGGAAGATATCAAGAAGTCTTTCTCTTGCTTCTTGTAATGTTTGAGCTGGCGGCAAATGGCTCTCCGAGGTAGGCTGGTACTATTCGTAAGAGCTCGGCAAGTACCCAGTGCAAAAGTAGACTAACAACGGCTGCTTCGGCGAATGGTCCTGAAATGACCTCCAATGGTAAAGACATTGCCCTTGCGCAGTGTCGGGTAGCAGATTCCCAGTCTTGATTGTTGATAGACGACTGAAGGTCTGCCAATGAAGACTGCGGGAGACATCAACTAGTAGTAGGCAGGAGGCTGTCGGAGGCCTACCTTGAGTTCCATGACCTGCCCAACCCGGTCTCCTGCTTCCCGTACGCGTCCCATTTCATCATCGAGTGATCGCACACGCCCTCCAACCCGTTCGGCCGTTTTTGCGGTGTTCGTGACCTTCTCGGAGAGCAGCGATGCATCATGCAGAAGGTTATCGACGGGTGGAACCAGAGACTTCAGACGATTCAGAGACACCAGGATAGGCTCCCTTGCATTGAGAAGCTCTGTAAGCGAACTAGAATGCCCTGCTTCCTTGGACTGGAGTGCAGAAAGACAAGAGATAATTTCAGGAAGGCTGCTTAGCGTTCGCGGATCTCTGCGTTGAGGTTCTTGGGCCAGTGGTAGAGGTTCGGACGCGTTGGAGGAATTTGTGGCTGACATCCGTGTTTGTTCTGAGAGTCAAAATTACAAAAAAATCACTATACTGCATACATAAGCCCTTGCTAGACATATACAAATTCTTCCACCTTTTCATCCATTCCTACTGATAGTCTGATACATACATCCATTCACGTCATAGACCTACCCAGAAGGTCTTTTGCAGGTCACAGGTGGTTCGTAAAGACAGGTCACCAGAGTGTGATCCGACATGTAAAAACCATAAGGCCCCATTCGGGAACGCAGTTAGGTTACAGTTAGGTCAGGTTATAGAAGATTAGGCATTTTCCGAAAAGTTTGCACAAGGTAGTCACAAATTGTCACACGTGAAGAATTTCCATGATCGCGCCACCTGTCGTACCCAAGGGGGTGTCACATGATCAATTCCTGATATAGGGTTGGTTGGTTGGTTGGTCCATTGGTGCCCTTAAAAAATTCTTCTGACCAATGTTTTTTTAGGCAGATTCCACATGAAACAAGGCTTTATACTTGCTCTGAGGATGGCATAGAAGCTAATTGCATTCTAGATATCAAATACTGAGTAAAACCAACAGTAACCTTGATCAGGTAAGTCACAATTTACACATCTGCCAGAATTGTTTGCTGAGGGTGAAACAAAACCTCCAGAGAGCTGCAAACTCATGACATGATTAGCCCAGGATGCTGGCTTTTTATGAAAGGGGAAGACCCTGAAATCATTCTGCAGCACTCTGGGATGGTTTTGAAAAAGTAGATGGGCCAATACAATTAAAATTTGTGAATAATAACCTCAGGCCTATCATTGCGAGCACTGAAAAATATTCCCAACAAGAATTCAATTTGATCTTAAGTGTGCCGACAATGTCAATGTATTTGGAAAATCAGAGACATACTAAGTACTTATCATGTAACTACCAGTGAAACT
>JABCKH010007912.1:0-21527 GCA_018851285.1 Lyophyllum semitale | reverse complement strand
GTGGCGAGTGTGGACAGGCCGAGTGTGAGTGTGGACAGGTTACGCGAGTGTGACAGTGTCGCATCTGGGGTATACTCTAAAAAGATAATTGAGTGTTTTGGCGGATTTGGACCCCTGACACAAGTGTTTTCGCGCCGCCACTATCTCCAGTGTTCTATGCTGCCCGTCCTTGCCCACCTCCTTGCGTCATCCCAGCTCGCACCAAATTCCATGGCGCCAACATCGCCCATCCTGACGCCAGACGATTTCCACTGCTTTATCAGGATATGACACGCTACACCACTGGGTCATCACGCTATAGTTATCGGCGGCATCCTCAGCTCCGTCGGACGGAGCTGAGGATGTGCCGAAAACAGAGAGCAGGTCACGCCAGTATATGATCATGCACAAGCTAGGATTTGTTGCGGTCAAGGTCATAACGGCTGATGGTCTGACGAGGGAAGCCGCCGCCTCTAAGATGAGCACGTTGCACAATTTCAGAGTGACAAAGAACGGATACCCTTTCTCCTTTCTTAGCTGTCTTCTCCTTGATTTTCTTTCGAGCTTGCCTATATACCATTCCATAAGTTATAACCACTGACAAAGTAATTAGTAAATCGATACATCACCTATACATGATAGTAAACTTCGCGCCACTGAGCAAATTGCCGCGAAGAATAGGCTCGCATATTATAGGTAGTGAGGATATCGATAAATGACGCAAACTTGGCGCGGCGGAGATGTCAGCTAATTTATGCCTGTGAATTCTATTGACGATGTTGAATTTCACGCCAGCTGTCAGAGCAACGATGATCGTAAGAGGCCTAGGAGCGAGTAAGTTATACGGTACACATTCTAGACGGCATATTGTAAAGTCACTGCGTCGTCAACCTGTCGTACATCATCATAGGACTGCATCCTAGGATGCCCCAAGAAGGAATGAAGGACCTTTTGACACCTGAATTAACATTTGAAGTCTATGTAGAACGAGGTTAACTATCAGCCAGTGTTAGAACAGACTGAGGTACATACTTGTTTTGGATGTTGGCTAACTGGGATCGACGACGAGCTCGAGGCCGCCGTATGCAATAATAGCGGGAAAATCCCTGCTTCTGTTCCGTGCTTGACCCTCGATTGGCTTCCTCGATAAGAGGCGGTTGAACGTCGTGTGGGATTGTGCTCGTCTGGCAATGATCAAACGCAGTCTGGCTGTGTTATGTTCATTACGCTCATCGTTCAATCGAACTACATACTGATGTGCCTTTCTACTACGACCTGGCACTGAGCCTTAATCCCAATGTTCATCTTGCCTATGCTCAGAACCCCACTGCATCCCAAAAGTCTGCCGATTCTGGCCATGCCTCGATGTATTGTCCAACACGTTCCTCGGCCTCTCGTACGAACCAGTTCGGCATCCATCTTTCATTGTCAAGATGAGCACCATACTCCTCCACCGCCAATTCCAGGAGTTCATCAATGTCTTCTTCGTCAACAGTGGTCTTCTCTTGCATGCGTCGTCTAGGATCTGCGAGATGGTCTGTCCATCCTCTGAGCTTGAGTAGAAGAAGCGCTAGGAAGGGCATGACGGGGATATCTTCAAATGGCTCCATGCGTACAATCCGGCTTGCGGGTATGTTGGGGGTGCTAAGCAGCCCGGGAATAAGGATATCCACTTTACATGAACGGTGCTGGCCCCTTGGAGCGGGCAAGGAGAACCATAAGACCTGGTATGTGTTCTGTGGATTGGTGGATGGGACGAGATAAAACTTGTCGTTCGAAGACACAAGGAGATCCTTCATGTCTTCGGGGTCGCGATTCGTAAAGACAACGACGTCTACATCCTTGAGCAACAATTCTTACCACATACTTAGTACAGTATGGGCTGGATGGCACTCACGTTGGGTTCTCTATTTTCCATACCGTAGATCGCGCAGGCTGCGCTACCGAAAAGACACGCTCTGAGGTTATGATCTGCGAGAGTAGCTATGGCTGCGCGGCCAGCTTTCCGTATCTCTCTACCAGTCAAGGGGTCACCAGCGTTAGGCATGAAATGTGCAGGAAAGATGCTTCAGAGGCCTGAGCGCCGCACCCCCCGGGCGTTACGGCCATTCTATCACCGATCGCACTGATAGCGACAATAGGCGCTGTTACGAGATAAGTAAGTACATCTGATGACATCCTACTAGGTAGTATCTGTTAAGTATACATGCTTCATTTATTGCGACGTTGCAGCTTGTGCCTTCTGAGCACGTTGCGTGGCGAAGTACTCTACATACCTCGCACGAACCAGCTCCTACAAGTAAGTACAATCAGTAATCATTCAGGAGATTTGTAGCCAGAATAAACGAACTTCATCCCAGGTCTTCTTGAAACTATCTCGGGCCTTGATGTCATCGAAATACTTGCGGTACCGTGCAAATTTCGAATCGGACGTCAGGGCGGATCCCTCCGAGTCGATTTTCAGAAGAACTTCCACCCTCGCCAGGAACGGCGCAATCGCCGCGTCTGCGATGGTGAAGTCGGGTCCGATAGCCAAACCTTCGGAAGGAAGGAGGGATTGTATTTTCTCGAGAGCTGCAAGAGTCCCCTCGGTAGACTCCCCATGCAGAAAAATCGCTCCAAAGGCTGGGATAAGGATGGTGGACACGGCGTTAATAAAGAAACGGGCTTGGGCGCGGAGAACAGGGTCTACTGGGAGGAGTTTGCTAGAGATATCTGCGACGAATTCGAGGAGAACGACGGATTCGGTAATCTTCTCAGATTCGGGGGACGGGTGACTGGGGTCAACGACGGGGCCGCCATATGCAATAGCGGGCACCTTGGTAATATACTGCTATCAGAGACTGCTTTGGAAGACGTGCGGCTTAAGTTTGCTCTCACCTTCTTAGCGGGGTTTACACGAGGGTACCACTCCGGCTTGTTCTGTAGATCAATCTCAAAGCGAGTGTAGTCAAGCTGCGCCTCCTCAAGCGCGAGTTCCACCTGCGTAAAGATGTAGACATTGTATGCATTGAGATCGTACAATTGTTCTTACCCTGTGTGCGTATGGGCAGGCCTAAGTCAAGAGTGAATAACGGGCTGATGATCATAAGTGGTGATGCATATGTGTTACCAACGTACCCTTGCGGCATAGAGCGTGAGTTGCTTCGACATTCGTTGAAATCGTCGGTGGATAACGAAAGTGGGGTGGGTTGGCATCCTTTTATGAGGCAATTCGATCGCGATATTCGTCACATCGACACAAGATCAGTCAGCTCGTATGTCAGCTGTGCGATGATGATGAAAGTGTTCGGCATCTTCTGCTAAGTACCACGGCCCACGGGAAAGAAAATACTGTCAGGGGCGGGTCAGGAGCTTGCTCCCCTATCTCGACTGAGCCCCCGACTCCTTTACGTAAGTCAAGGAGAGGGTTCTCTGGTTTTGCGAACTTGAGCACTCGTGCAAGTTCTCGGCTCTGTAATAAGTAGCAGTAGCTGTGCGGGAATATCTCAATGACATGATCCATACCCGCAGCAGCCATGATGGACAGGCCCGGGCCGCGAGGAGTCAACCGAAGGTTGGCGACTCGCCGACGAGTGGTTGAGGCATTCTGAGCAACAAATTTACTCTACATGCATCATCTCAGCGAAATGTGATTTGGAACTCTTGTATTGCTGAATGACGGCATGCTACCGGGCTCTTCGGGTTTGTTGGAAATCAGTTGTCCAGGAGGTTGTACGATATGACCTTCAAGTTTAAATTGCACTCTAATCCATTTTCCTTAAATGCTCAAGCTCATACTTGTAACACTAGTCAACGAAATCCTGATGATAAAACCCAGCAATTGTGCGTGTGAGAGTGCGTTTGAGAGTCGGGGACTGGCGCTTGCGCCTCTACGATATATAACGACGCGTTCGAATGAGGTTGCCGCTATCGACATCGACTGCGTCAACTACCAATGTGAAACCTCGTCATCAAGAAAAACTCCACGAAGGAAAAGAGCAGAAAATTAGCTCTACAGAGTTGTATAATGCATTAGTGGTAGTAGGGCGAGGAAGACATAGATGCGTCAGAATAACTACCAAGCACCAGAGTAACTAAAGACAAACTATTCCTCCCTCTACTGCTCACTGATCCATATACATTTGTCTCCCCTCCGTCTAGGCTGGCCATTACCCTCAAATCTCGCACGAACCGCCTCCTACAAATAAGTACGATTAGCAATTATTCAGGAGTTTTAAATTTGTAGCCAGAATGAACGAACTTCATCCCAGGTCTTCTTGAAACTATCCCGCGCCTTGATGCTATCGAAGTACTTGCGGTACCGTACAAATTTCGAGTCGGATGCCAGGGCATCGTACGCCTGAGGACTAGTGCCCGCGTCGAATCTCCCCACGTCGTGTTTCAGAACAACTTCCACCCTCGCCAGGAACGGCGCAATCGCCGCATCTGCGATGGTGAAGTCGGGGCCGACGACAAGACCTTCGGAAGGAAGAAAGGATTGTATCTTCTCGAGAGCTGCAAGAATCTTCTCGGTAGGCTCTCCCCGCAGAATAGTTGCTTCAAACCCAGGGATAAGGATGGTGGATACGGCATTAATGAAAAGACGGGCTTTGGCGCGGAGAACAGGGTCTGTTGGGAGGAGTTTGCCAGAGATATCTGCGACGAATTCGAGGAGAACCAAGGATTCGGCAATCTTCTCAGATTCGGGGGACGGTTGACTAGGGTCAACGACGGGACCGCCGTATGCAATGGCGGGAACCTTAGTGATATACTGCTATTAGAGACTGCTTTAGAAGACGTGCGGCGTTGCTCTCACCTTGCTAGCGGGGTTTACATGAGGTGCATACCACTCTGGCTTATTCTGTAGGTCAATCTCAAAGCGAGTGTAGTCAAGCTGCGCCTCCTCAAGCGCGAGTTCCACCTGCGTAAAGCTGTAGATATCGGGTGCATTGAAATTGTAGTAATGATTTTACCCTCTGTGCGTATGGGCAGACCTAAGTCAAGATGTCAAGTGAATAACGGGCTGATCAGGATCAGTGCTGATGCGCTGATATGTTACCACGTACCGTTGCTGTATAGAGGGTGAGTTGCTTCGTCACGGTCATCGTTTGAAATTGTCGAAAAATAAAGAAACTGGGGCTTGGCGTCCAATTATGAGGCAATTCGATAGTACTAGTGCCAATTAGTGCTTCGTACTATTGATCGATTTCAACATTGAGATCTGAGCACTACTTTTGTAGTGGTCCTAAGTAGTGGAGGAGAGGAGGACGCTTGTTATAGTCAGAGGTCTGTTGGAAAGTCTTCTACACTGCCACTGGCAGGGGTGACGTTCTTGAGCAATTCTTGAGACAAATTGGATAACGAGCAAATGGAATGATGTTTCCGCTATCGACGATCGCTATGTGTGGAACCTCGTCATCAAGAAAAAAGAAGGGAAGCCAGAGAAAACCAGATGTATGAAGTTGTATAATGTATGGGTGCCAACTTGGAGATCTACAAGAACAAAGAGCTACCAGGCACCAACGAGGCCTATCCAGTCCCGCAATATTACAGTCCGTTCCGTCCCGATCTGACGCGTAACCTCATCTTGCCGAGCAATCGGAAGGGCCTCGAAGTCACTAAGAAGATTCCCGTCCAGGATCCCCTTCGATAATGGCTTCGAAACAAAATCATTTCGAACGATACTGCAACAACTTCATGAGAGCACAGCATGAGGATTCGAGCCACTTACCGGAATGCTTTAGGATTTAGCCCAGCCATATGTTGAATGTTCCGGGTTAGCTGTCCCTGGAGCAATTGCAGTCGCTTGAACACATGCTCGTCAACAGGGGTTAGAGAAGACAAGGAGCCATCCGTGGATCCTGAACATATGGTAAATGAAGCCTGATGAACGCGCTATAGAGCGAGAAGACGAACCTGTTAGGAGTTTTGCCTGTGGGATTGTGGGATCATCGCTGGTTCTTCGAGCGATAAGGGTCGATGCGTGGTAGTCACATTGTCCATGAAACTCTGTCCGCAAGAGCAAATGGCGTCCGTCTCTCGATTCAGGATCTGGGCCACGATAGTGAGGAAATGCAAAGAACGGAAGACGGAATGAACGCACCATGTGGATTGTACTCATACACTCGAACAATACCTTCTTCATCTCCAGTCACGATCGATAGCTGGCCTTCGGCGAAGAAGAAATCAGCTCTAGTGACACAGACAGGATTGATGTCTTTGCCCAGTAGAGACAGTTTGTATGGATCCTCCTGCAAGACTGTCAGTAAAACTCTTTATTTATAGTAGGGCAACTCACCTGGAATGCGACGAATAGCACACTTTTAACAGCATCGCCCACCAGCAGCAAGTTCTTCAAAGTCCGGAGGGATGTCACATATACCCCTACGTCGAGGAATGCAACTCCCACAAGGCGTTCGTCAGAATCAAATGCACGAACGAAAATCTATAGAAGATTTGTGAGCCTCAGAATAGACGTAAGACCTCTTGCAAACCTTTTGTCCCATAGATGAAACGAGATAGCCAGGGAAACCACATACGGATGTAACTGGTCCCTTGGCCTCATCCCTGCATCTAAGGCGTAATTTATACCATCGCTTAGAAGAGACGGCAGGGTCGGGAACGACCTCTACAATCTCAAAAATGTAAGTCTATATATCTCATGACCAGGTTAGCGGGGTCAAAGAATGTTACTTGACGAACTCACAGCACCCTTCACTGCCAAGTCTTCGCCTCGGTTAACGGTGGTCCCGACGGCAATAAAGTCCTTGCTTCCAGTCTCTGTGCTGGAGGTCTCAAGTGTCACGATCGCCATGTCATTGATAAACTCGTTGGTTGCGAACTCGAACCTGATAACAATGAACGTCGAAACAGGGCATACAAAAGAGGTACCATACCCATCCATATTCACCCAAATATCAGGTGATATGAGTTCAAGAGTAGAGCAGTCGCACGTCGGCTCCGAAATATTGGGTGCTAAAATTAGAGGTGAGTGGATAGCTGAGCATGATCAGAGAACCAGAAACTTACCATCAGGTTCCCAAATCTTATTGCCATCTTCGTCAAAGGAAGCAAATTGGGCTTGCAGAGATGATGCGGCGACGATCAATGAGGTAGAGGGCTCGAAGATGAGGTTCGAGTAAGAGCGTCCGCGTGGGATGGATCTAGATGGGAGAGGCCCATCAAGACGGAACTCGGGCATCCATTCTAGTAGGCTCGGGCCCTGACAATCGAGGGTGACGTTTAGAAAGAAGCTGAAAGTCCAATGAACGCACCTCTTCGGAGTAAAGTAAGAAGTCACCCTTTGATTCCCAGAGCGAACACGGGGTGAACGCGTGCACGACATTATGTCCAGATGGATACAACTGAACCCCACTTTTATCGGTAGCGAGGATCCAGCTCGGACGATCGCCAGTGAAGAAAACCCCCGATAACGTTGTTCCCGGAACAGGTGTTGTGACGAACGGAATGAACATGCGCAAGACACGTTTCTGTTCCGCTATGATGCCTTTCTCGCCCTCCTCGGGTCGTTGGATCTCGAATGCCTTTGAGAGGATCTTGACAAATTTAATGTCTAGACTCGATGCCCTAACAGTGGTTGGGGGGTCGGCCGCTTGACCGCCGGCGAGGGCCTCGTATACCGCTAACTGCCCCGATCGTAGGAAGACCTTGATACGGCAAGGAGGCAAGTCAGGCCCAACGAACGGCTAAGGAACATGAACGTATAATGACGTACGAAAAGGTGTGGCTGGGGTGATGATTCGCCAATCGGAGCCAGCAAAATCTGCTCAATATCTAGATCTTGTGGTTTGCGGGGTGGATCCTGGGGTAACGACGGGGCTGGTGGATCATGTGAATCGGTAAGGACGTTCTGCAGTGTAGCCAACAATGGGGTAGAGAAGACCAACGCCAGCTTTGGGAGATTCCAAATCTAATGATGATATAATGAGATTTCGTAGTGATGGCGTAGATCAAACCAACCTCCATGATGCCCTGGGGCCGAATCAGAATGAGCGATTGGCCACTATTTCCGGCGTTGACAGCCGCTTGCAGAGTGGTCGTGGCACTGCTCAGCGAGACACTGCTCTTCAGATTATGCTCAAAAAGACCGGTACAATCGACGTAGAAGCAGCCAGCGATATATCGAGATGTCTGTGCACTGTCGGTACATAGTTGGAGGGAGGTGAATCGACGCACCTTGTCGCCCATGGGAGACATGTCTTTGCGTCTAATCTTTCCACGTTCCGTCTCTCCAATAAACAGTCCGATCGAGTCGTCTTCTCGCACAATGAGCACGAACGGATCCGAAATACTGCAAGCCCTGATCTTGGGCCTGGGCATGTTTCCGTCCTGATCCTTGATGATTTGCCTTTCCGTTCCGTCTTTAAACAACAACATCAGCGTCTGCAATTCTGAAATTGGTAGGTAAGAAGGCTTACCGGAGTCGAGGACACGTAACGCATTGGTCATCACATGGAGGATGGCAGTCCGCTGAAAGAACGGAGCAGCCCCAATCGTGGTGCCTGGGATGCGCGTCGCGATCGTGATATCGGTTTTGGTGGTCCGTGTCGCAATCTAAACATAGGCGTCAGACTGAAGGAATCTAAAATGGCTTGCAACATACCCGAGAGAGGCCTGGGGAAGGGTTAATGTCGGTGCTTATGACTAGCGTGTCGTTTTCCCCGTGATGCGGATTTATAGTATTTTCGTAAGAAATCCCGCTCGTCCGGCCGGGCTGCCGTATAGGAAGTGACCACATTCCCCGTGCTCCGCCAATCGCGTGCAGTTTGCGTTTTGTGCGAATAGGTAGGTCGCGCTGTGAGAAGTCTCTCAGATGATGCAACAATGTAGAGACAAAATTGAGACAGACCTGGAAAAGGGTGAATCCGCCGAGCGGGCCAGATCCGGTTGCGGTAACGAGTTCGGGAACAGGGCGGTCCTATGAATTGTCGTTAGTAGGGTGAATACTAACACAAGAAAAAACCTTACGCCATTGCGAGCAAGAGAAAATGACATATCGGCAATGGGACCATACGCTGGCAGCGAGTCACATAAGGAAAGTTTGATGATGGTCCGCGTCTTCACGATTTTTCCATTCGCGTGACCGTTGGTGGCTGGTTCGCTAGCCTTGGAGTCGCCATATAGATCTGAAAGGTTGTCAGACGAACGCGAAGTGAGCTGATCTAGAACAAGTCGTACCGTCATCATCATCCATATCCATATCGTTGTCCATCTGAACCACTGCAGTCGGAGCCAGCATTTCCTGGTCCTCCTCGATCTCTTCCTCCACGTGCGCAGCTTTCAGTAGGACGGAGGGACCAGCCGCGCTTCCGACAAACAGATGGGCAT
This sequence comes from Lyophyllum semitale, assembly GCA_018851285.1. Lineage (NCBI taxonomy): Eukaryota > Fungi > Basidiomycota > Agaricomycetes > Agaricales > Lyophyllaceae > Lyophyllum > Lyophyllum semitale. The sequence continues at coordinate 12,218 of JABCKH010007912.1, read as the reverse complement.
CAGTAATTCGCCTTACAACACTGGGAATCGTGGTCTGGGCGAGCGCGTCGCCCATCGTCAGTTTCGACACAGTTTTCCCGTCGATAACAATATCGACGGGGTACACTGTTCCATCCTTGCTGATGACGAAGATGGTTTTGTCGTCCACGAACGAGGCGCGAGAGCCCTCTAGCTGGATATTCCGGTTTTGGTGCTCAGCAGGAATTGGCGGCAATGGGAGATCGCTGATTCTTCCTGGCCATCCGTTGACAGGAAGAGTTACTCGTCGCGAGGATTGGTCGACGTAAATCATGGAGTTGCTGGTGATAATGACCACACCACCAAGGGATGTCGAGCAGGCCATGAGAGAGAGGCAGTCATGGGGAAGTCCTTCCACTGAGGTGATGATAGGGTAGTTCTGGGTGACGATATCGAGCGTGAAGATCATGAGTCGGCTAGTGTCTTTGAACTCTTTTAAACGTCTGCAAAAAGGCTTTAGCAACGAGCACATGAAGGCGAAAATATGCTTACCCTGTCCAGGTTTGCTGTGTCTCGAAAAGGACAGCGATGGTGGGTTTGTTGAATCCGGGGAGGAACACGAAGTCAATCACGTTCCGAATATTCTGATCCACGACAGCGGGGAGATCGAGAATAAAGCTTGGCGCATATGGAACGTCCCTACGCCATGTTAATGCATGATGTCTGAAAAGTAGGGTCTAACAAACCGTGTTTGACTCTGCTCGTGGTCCATCACCTCCAGTTCAGTCTGCGTCTGGTAGAAAGGGAGGATTGCGAAGGCGTCTTTGGGCAAAGACAGTGCCGCACAACGCGAAGAGGGGTCAGCTCGAAGTTCGGCTCGGAATAATGGTGAATCCAAAGACATCTGTGTCAAATTTTTCAAAGATCTTTCTGGGAGAATGAGATGAGGCCGACGTACAAGTTGTGGCGCACGTTCGTAGGTGTGAATCGAGACCGTCACCAAGTCGTGAACTGCGCTTGACCACTCGAGAAGCGCGATCTAGCAGCAGGGTAAGCGAGGTTCAGAAAGAAATTGCAGAATCGCACCTTTGCTTCCTTGAAGGACACCAAAAGCCTGTCAAGCTTGTCTTCAAGTGTTCCAATGACTTTAACGCCTTCCATGCCAGTCACTATCCCATGCAGACGATGTTCGCGCACCAGGTAAAACCTAGTCACTGTCCGAGGCGTAACGGCACCGTTTTGACCTACAGACTATCAAGAATTTTGTCAGCGTTGCTCACATACTTCAACTCACAAGCAAAAGAATGTGTTTTCTGCAAACAATCGAGTACATGAACCAAACTAATCACCTTGGCTATGTTCACAAATCCCTCTCCCTGCTCATCCATCTCAATCTCTCCCGCAACTGCCTCCGTTCCTCTGCGAACTTTTGACGTCCTCTCCCGCTCATCGTCAACTTGGAGCGGCGCCGGCTCCTCGCGAAGTTCAAATATTCGAAGGAGGCTCGACCGCGCAACAACCACGTTGCACAAGGCTCGTGCTGCAAACTCGTGCCGTGTGGTCGCATTCGGGGGTGTCCGCAGCTCGCCAAGTGTCGACGGCGTCAACCTCAAACTCGTAGCGAACTCTACACCGCTTGGAGGAAGTATTTCTTGACGAAAAGCATGCATAATGGAAATTTTGGCAAGACTCTCGTTAAAGAGGTTTGACTGGAGAACTTGGTTGGAAAATAAGACCAATACTCTTTCTTGCACGATAATGAGTTCAACCAGAGTTCAACCGCCCTTCGACTCGGCTGGTGGTGAAAGTTTCCTTTGTGGCTGTGCACTTCATTGTTACATAAGCATTGCCCATGTGGTTTGGGCGCTTTGTGCCACCGCCTGCTTCAACCTGTGCCCAGCACGACTTCGTCGCGACGTTCGGAAACTTCGAACGTGTTATCAACGTCCTTTTCGACCACCAAAAGGCTCTGGAGACGGTCGTCTTTGCAGAGCATGTTTCCACTGTTTGATGAACCATGCCCATGGCGATGCCGACTGCGCAGTACTAGTGCACCAGTCAATATCACGAACCTTGGCGGAACCCATGCTCTGGTAGCTGCAAACGAAGAAGTATACTTAATTTTCAATAAGCGCCTTTCAATACTTATTTTGTTCCGTGCCCAATGATGTGCACAACTGACGCCACCCATGGATGCCATTCAGGTTGCACCAGCTGACCTTGGTCTGTCGGACCCTCTGCGCTTGTGCTCACCCGTCTGTAACTTCCCTTTCGACCCTGTGTTGCTGTTTTTCGATCGAGGGTCATGCCCTTCCGGTACCAGTCTTATAATGCTATTTTGTGGAAGCTGATGCTCCCGGCTTGCTCCCAACAGCAGTCAGTTCAGAACGCTGGCGGCACTCAAGTGAGCTCCACCATTTGCTCGTCAATGGAGTATAAAGCAGGCTTTGCAGTGTCGCAGCTGTAAACAGATGCGTGCCTTGTCTGGACTTGATGCTCCTGACATATTAATTGCAATACGCCTCAACCACGATGAACTCAAATATCTTAGTGGAACCTACTCTCGATCATCTGTTGCACCCTTACACCTCGGAGCGAAGCGGTGCTGTGCGACACTATCAAGTGCCGCATGTATCACCTCAAGTTCCACTCGTGTCATGGGCATGATGTTCGTTTGCCGAATACATATACTCTTCGACCTACATACATGGTCCCTAAATCTCCTTTTCTTTGTGTGCTATGTTCTCCTCAGCTGGTACGACGAGTTCGAGATACAGTCAGGGATTTGGGAAGGTGAGCTATTCTGCGATAATTTCTAACTGTGGCTGACTTGTACCACAGAGCTATGCTCCCCATGTTCCGAAAGGTTTCACTGTACGAGTATTTAAGGGGCCGGCGCTCTCGTCATTTCCTCACTCCGCTCCCGCCAAAGTTGGCCTCGGATATCATAATTTTCCGTTGACTGAGCCACGCCACAGTCAAAATTGGTATTCTTCCACGGGAAGGCCACAAACCACTTCAAATTTTACATCAGCTTCTAGCGAGCCCCCAAAATCATCACGTTCTCAGACGACTAACAATTCCACTGCGACCAGCAACCGACCAGGGGCATATGAATCTAATCCGCGATCCACAGCGCCGAGTTATTCTATTTATCAAAGTTCAAAAGATACCTATATATATGAGCCGTCTCTATCATCTAAATCCGACATTCATTCGAATGCAGAGTACGATGACGCCTCCACAGCAGCATTCACTCCATCTTCAGCCTTTTCTCCTGCCATGTCCACCGACAGCATTACTGCTCTAAGCGGTGCTATGACACCCGATGCTTCGTTGACCGACTTGCCTCCAACGACGCCCACATCGTTCAGGAACTCAATTCCTTCATTTCCGATGCACATTCCTGGTCTTTCCCAAGCACACTCTGCTATCAGGGGAATATTCCGTAGCCCGACTCCACTTGAGAGTCAATCTACTCGAACAGACACCTCATACGCCCCCCACGCCCCCTCCGCTAGGCCTACGCCCTCTCTTGACTCATCAGACGTTAGTCGATCGACCGCGCCAATTCGTCTGTCAACCACGTTCTCAGGGTCGGGAGACCGAACCATCCCTCATAATTCCTACTCGACAACTTCCTCCGCAGAGTACTCCAGCCAGCCGTATGCACGTGCACGCAGCCCCTTCTCCGAGGCCGAGCATAGTGAGCTCGACAGGGTTGCAAGGGCGAATGCAGAATATAACGCTGCCTCGTCTGCATCTTCGTCTGCTTACTATTCTGCCCGCGATTCTATGAACTTCTCCACCGCACCCGCTGGCGCAGCGAACGGAGTGGGTGAGGCTCACCGACAGATCTACCCAAATTTGCCTCTTCGCAGCAGTCCCGAGCAACAGCATGCCTATGTTCATGGCGGCAGCACTGCGTCGCATACAGTTGAAACGAGCCGGGAACGACCATCGTCCTATCATACACAGACTGACGCGATGCCCGGGCCTGCCGAGGACAATAATGTCCGGTCCACCCCACCGTATCGTTACGCACCCTCGGAATCTGAAGGTACAGTGACGAGTCTGTCGGAGCAATTTATTCCTCCTCTGGAAGAGTGGGTCGACAACATGGAACGCAGGCAAGCAGCTCCTCGACGCCAGTCCGAGGAGCATTCGCCTTCACAGATACCGGAGTTTCGGAATGAAGGCCCTACTGCCAGCCGCTATGTGCCAGCGTCTCGTACCATGCCCCCGAACAGTCAGCCTGCGATGCTCAGCACTGCTTCGTCTGAACTTTCGGCGGCTGCAAGGGCTGAGAACGACCGCCCACTGCCCATACCACCTCCTACAACTCAGTCTCGGGCGCCACAGAGGGAGCGCAAGGTCTCCCTTTCCCAACCACCTGTCTCCTCTACTTCATCGTTATTTTATGCATCTGGCGAAGGAGGCGGGGCAGCCCCTTTTCCGCAAAGTTCACGGGAAGATGAACAGCGCAGGAGGAGCTCCATTGATCAACAGTCAGCCCCTTATGCGCCTTACATCGACAGGCATTTCGATATGCCTCACAGTCGAGAGTACCCTCCAACAGAAACCTCTACCCTTGGGCCTTCGTCTTCTAATCTTCAACCCCTGCCTGTTCGTGCACTTCCTCCGCTTGGGACGTCACCTGAACAGATGCATCGGCTTCCGTCCACTCACCATGCTGGGCCGCAAACGCAGGATTATCTACCTGCGCCGCCTTCCAGAGGTTTAACGTCGAACAACGTCAGCGCTACTGCTACTCGGCAGCCGAGCACCTCCCCCACCCGCGCGCCTTCGCTCAGGACATCCCCTGAACAGATGCAGAGGGTTCCTTCCACCCACTATGCTGTACCAGCACGCTCACAAGATCGTGCTCCCGCGCCGTCTTCTGGAGTTCTAGGTTCTAACTACGTTAGCTCTTCCTCTACTCAGCAGGCGAACACATCCCCTCATCAAGGTCGACGTAATTCCATTGTCATTCCCACAACCAGGCCTTCTGATCCCCCCATCTCCGCGAATCCTATCCCAACTTCCTCGCCGAACCGTCCTCAGCAAAATAGTCGCAACAGCCCTCCTCGGACCCAACAAAGCGTTGGGTTCGGGCCACGAGAACCTCAGTCCCATGTCAGTGACAGGTTCACCGACAATACCCATCACAATAATGAACCTTCCGTTACAACATCCTACCCGGTGTACCCATCGGCACCTGTCGCCGCCTCCGCGTCGCAGAGACACACCGCTACAAATGAAGTAACTCCCGTACGCGCCAGATATAACAGCGATCAGCGCCCTTTCGACTCCATTCCCAACCAACAACCATTTGCACCGCCTTCGGTGTCGTCGGATCCAGGACCTGCGCGCGATCCTCCAAGGATGTCATTTGTAGAATCGCAGCGTACTGGGGGAAGCACGTCCTATTCGCAGACCATCCCCGTTGCAAATGCGAGGACCTCAGCTGCTCCGTTAAATTCGGCCAGCATTAGACCTGAGATAGTGTTAAATATTCCTGAAGACGTAGCTCGCTCGCAGGCGCCGTTCCCAGATCCTCGTCGACCCCTTGCTAAACTGCAACGAAGATACTCGGATAGCGACCGATCCTTCGCGAGTAACCCCTACCCACCAGCCCATCCTCCGTACCCGGCTTCTAATGTTGGCGCTTCAACCTCGGCTGTACCTATCGAGCCACAACCACAGCGGCGTTATTCTGACGGCGACCAGATCAATCAGTCGAACGAAGCGCCCGAGAGACAGTCACGGTCACTTGCGCTCTTCCGCACTGTAAGATGGAACGAAAATCTTGTTTGCCCATCACCTATCTTTGCACATCAGCGAAGGAAAGGGTGGTTCAATCGCCGAGGGTGAGATCTTCACTTTGTTCTTCATTCTGTGTTGCCTGCGCTAAACCTGCCCGACATAGGGATCAACTGTGGACGAATGATGGTGCCTACAAACCTCCGTTGACGGGTCAAGAATACCCATCAGACCTAGATTGTTACCCCGAGCACGGGGAAGGGTGGATGAATGAAGAGAATATACGCATCGACATGGGGCACCGTCTCATTCCCAAGGCGCCCCTTAAATCTGCTTTGAAGCGGTGTCGACCTCAACACATCCAGCTGGATAACTGAACGTTGAGTATAATCATAGCATAACACGGACTGCCCTCTATTTATTTTGCATCTCTTACACATGTAACTCAATACCATCACCAGTATGTTGCTGCATTGTAGCATAGGATTCCATGACATGTATCTTTATGTGTTCGTAACATTAATCCGACAGAACCAGGACCGTCCTATTGTTTTCCGTTATAACCTTGCCTTTAAACCGTCCTTCCGTGTCCGTAGTCTTCGACCTCCGGGGTCGTTTCGGAGCTGGAGGACCCTTGTTCCTAATCGAGTACGACCAATCTTCGAGCTCATTGTCATCGTCGCTGTCAGCGGTGCCGTTGATTAGTGCGACTGCATGATGCCCTGATGCTGATGGTGGAGCTGGTTTACTCTTAACCCCAACATAGTTGTCGTCCTCATCGTCGTCATCCAAAAAGATATCACTGTTTTCCCGCTCATCGTCGTCCAGGTCCGAAGCCACCCTCTTTCGTTTCCCCGCAGCGGCAGAGCTTTCGGGCTTCTTCGGCTTTGATGATCCGGCTTTCCCGTTAGCCTTCGTTTTCTTTGCCTTCTTCTTAAAAACACACTCGACCTTAACTCCGGTGGCCTTCTTCAGGCTCTCACGTGTGTGGCGAGAGAGGCGAGGGGCAAGTGGACCGCGAATGACGTAGACATTAGTCGAATACGCGGTTTGCCGATAGTCCTCTTCCAGGTACTCTTGTATGAGCAGCTCGACGAGCAGGTGTTCGATCTCCTGCGGGTCACATACACATATCAGGAGTGTAAAGGTGCCATAGGCTAGCATGACGTACATCTTTCGTGAGGTTGACTTCGCCGCCAGCCACAGCTGCGAGATCCAACGTCTGCTTCTCTTTCGTCTTGCCTTTGCCTTTCTTCCCGCTCCCACCACGCGTGACCTCATATGCACCCCCTGCATTGCCCCTGGCCAACGCCGCTAATGCATTGAGCGTGACATTCGCACCGTCCTTGTTCAGGGCTTCTGTGATCTTCACCAGCTGCCATGCCTCGAGCGTTACGTCCTTGCGATCGATTTCATCCGCAGGTCGGGTACAGTTGTCACAATGCCCGCATCTCGACAGCGCGTCGGAATCCCCAGTTGTCCATGCGGAAATGGCGAGCTGTGATGAGTGCGAGAAGTATCTGTCGGAAATCTCCTTAGAGCCACAGTCAGGGAGCAAGAAGGGCACCTTACTTAGCGAACTGAGTTTTCCGACACTCAGTCAGGTCCTGCGCAAATCTCAACATGGCGTGTACTAGGAAAATCCGTGGGATTTCAACTACGGACGTGCACAGGAACTCAAGGCAAAAGTGACGCACGTTTGTCTCTTCCTTCCTTCTCGTGGGCCACCATGGAGCTCAAGGTCGTTCCATCTTGCGGACGGTAATACAAAACGCAGTCCGAATCATTTCCGTCACGGCCTGCGCGTCCGGACTCCTGGTAGAACCCTTCGAGTGATTTCTATATGGATCATTCATCGACCAGCAGCAGACGAATACCTCATGACCACGTACCGAGAGCTGTAGCGTAGACCGGAAAAATTAGGATGAAGGCTAATATACCGCAATCGGAAAAGACACACTGAGTGATGCAGCACGAAACGGACATCTCCTTTGTCAATTCCCAAGCCAAAAGCTACTCCAAGTCGTGAGATAGCGCGCAGATGAAACCCAGGACAGTACTCGCCTATGGTGGCACACACAACGTTTATGGTGCCACGCCGCCACGCGACATGCAGGTTCTCCTTCTCGCGATCGTGTCGGTCAGCATGATACACGCCTGTCTTGATCCTATTCCCACTGAGTGCCTGGAGGCCTTCCGCCACATTTTCCGCGTCCTGCAAAGGGACACGTGAATTACGACGGCGCGAGGAGCAGGCGAGGAGATCGGCACACACCTTCTTGCTCAAGCAGTAGACAATCCCACTCTGGTCAGGGTGGTGCTCCAGGATGTAGTCTGCCATCGTTTGCACTACGTCGGAGCCTTTAGCCAGCTTCGGAACGACGGTGTAGTGGAGGTTCTTGCGATATAGCGGAGCTGTGAAGTACGCCGTGCCTTGCGTATCGGCATCTGCAAGGAGTTGAGCCCTGAGACAACAATATAGAAGGAGGTGTAACCCACTGGTCCCATCCACCACGGCCTTGAGACCGAGCGTCTGGATTAGGTCTTCGAGAACCTTTGGGGGGCAGGTCGCTGAGAGTGCCATGATGGGCACGCGCGGGAACAACCGTCGCAATCGGTGCAGCTGCTGGTAATCTGGTCTGTGGCGCTATCGCAAGCAGTCCAAATACAGAAAATAAAAATTTTGTACCTGAAGTCGTGCCCAAGCTGAGAAACGCAATGTGCCTCGTCGATCACAATCCGTGCTATTAGAACAGAAGTTTAGACCGTGATTCGAGGATATAACTTGTTGTGTTCTTTACCTAGTTGTGTCGCATCTGCCAGCTTCTGAAGCAGGCTAACAAAAGTCTTACTTTTTGCGATCTTCTCGGGCTAAATTGGGAAATCAGTGTACACGGGGAGTCGATGACAAAAACTCTTACCGTCACGTAACAAAGTTTGATTTCCTCGTCACTTGATGCGACTCTGCGTCCAGCAAGCGCTACTAGTCGCTGAGTGATTTCAGTAGTCTCTTGCTTCGAGGTTCCTCCTGTGATCTTGACCGCTTGCACTGTCCACGGTTTACTTACAGGAAATTCCATAATTGAAAGGAACAAATCTCACCGCCAGAATCGCGGAGGTGTAGAATTTGGTCGGTGATAAGAGATATTAGAGGTGATATGACGAGCGTGCATCCCGGCTGAAGGAGCGCCGGGAGTTGATACGTCAACGATTTTCCGCCACCTGGGAGGATATGAGTCAATGAACCCCAAAACGGATTGGCATAGAACCTGTAGGCATCACACAAACGATGTCGCGTCCGTCCATGTTCGCATTACAAACTCTGAACGTGTATAAGTAAACCTGCCACATTTAGACGTGATTTAGGACTTACCCTTCCTGACAAAGGCGAAAGTTCTCGATGCCAAACACGGCTTGCATCTTCGCCTTCAGACTCTTCGTCCACTCAAACACCTCGTGCCCGTAATCGATACCATTCCTCTCCTTGCCCTTGCCCTTCCCGACATACGACGGCCGTGTCGTTTCCAGCTCCTTCAGAATCCCATCGCGCTTCTCCCTATGATGGCTAATCAAGACCTGTGTCAATCTGATGTCCTCTTCGTATCTCGCGATTTCAGCGTCGAGTTGTCCAAGCTCTTCTTGCAGTTTTTGCTTCCTAGAGTACATAGACATCTCAGCTGAACGACCAGAAATGGTCTCTTCGTGTTCCTCGCGAGATAGTTCGAGAATCGCGTCAAGCTGTGTGATCAAGTCAGGGTCATTGTACGCAGCGAAAATGATCAGACGCGTACATCATCTGAAGCAACGTGGTCGGACAACGCGTGTATCATGATTATATTACAATTTTAAGGATAGAGTTGAGTTCATTGCCCGCATAGTTGAATGCAGGTTAGAATCCAACGGTTGAAGTGGTCAAACAATCTCAGTCGCGTGAACGGCGCGTGACATATGATGATCACATATCATTAATTTTTCCACGAGTTGAAATAAACAAACGAAATAATCAGAATATTATGTAATTAAAATTTGTCGTTCCCTGCGTCCAGCATGCCATTTGGGGAGGTTGTCTGTGGCTCTCCTGGCAGCGGAAAGTCGACCTATTGTCATGGAAAATATCAACTGTTCACAGCCCTTGGACGCCCAATTTCAATAGTTAACCTGGATCCAGCAAACGATTCAATCCCTTATCCGTGTGCAATCGATATTTCGTCCTTGATAACGTTGAAAGATGTCATGGAAGAGCATGGTCTTGGTCCGAATGGCGGTTTGTTGTATTGCATGGAATACCTAGAGGCAAATTTCGATTGGCTCGAGGAACGCGTGAAGGAGCTCGGCGAGGACGCGTATATTCTCTTCGATCTCCCGGGACAAGTCGAGTTGAGCACCAACCACGAAAGCGTGAAAAGGATTGTAGAGAAGTTGACGAAACTTGGTCTTCGGGTGTGTGGCTATATCTTCCAAGTTGGTATTGAGACTCACGTTCACTAGCTAGCTGCCGTGCACCTATGCGATGCACACTATGTCACAGATGCGTCCAAGTACATATCCGTCTTGCTGCTTTCACTTAGAACCATGTTGCACTTGGAGCTGCCCCACGTCAACGTCCTGTCCAAGGTTGATCTCATATCACAATATGGCGATTTGGGTACAAGAAGCTTCTTTGGATCCTAGCGCCTCGTTCTAACGGGTCCTGCCCGTAGACTTCAACTTGGATTTTTACACCGAAGTCCAGGATCTATCATACTTGGAAAACACGTTATCGGCCTCCCTTCCACCACGGTTTACCTCGTTGAACATAGCTATGATTTCTCTTATCGAGGATTACAGCCTAGTCGGATTTGAAACGTTAGCGGTTGAGGTATACATTCCGCCCCAGGCGGCTGATACGATTGCTGATCCATCGTAGGATAAGAATTCCATGATCAATCTCACGCGGGCAATTGACCGTGCCACCGGCTATGTCTTTGTCCCCCCATCTGGCTCTGGCGCCCCTCCCGGAACTCTCGACCAGACAGCAGCACCGCCGTCTGTTCGACCAAATACCTACGCTTTGTTCTCTTCAGCTGCCGGGACTTTGAAAGGTGCCGGAAGCGATGTTCGAGACGTGCAGGAGAAATGGATAGATGCCAGGGAAGAATGGGATGCGTTTGAGAAGATGCAATGGAGAAAAGAGGGAGAACTCGTCAGGGAAGAGGCGGCTCGTGCACGCTCAATCAGGGAACGAAATCCACCACCGCCGAGCTCAGGAGATGTGGATATGGCGTGAGCTTGTATGGGTATATTGTATTTCTTTACATGGTTGAGGCGCGTCTGATGTGAAAGTAGCGTTGTTAAACATCATTATGCAGGCACTGTTCATATACATCTATCGACCACATAGCTAACATAATGACAGTCGTAAACAGTCCTGCGGCCGCTCTTCATCAGGTTCTCCGATCCGATGTTCCTGCGTCACATACGATCAAGACAGACAACCGAGCAGCAATACCACCATTCATCGAATCGACTTCGCTCAACTCCACTCGCTTTCTACGAGACTCCGGAGCCATTCCTCATCCATTTTTGACCATGAAACGAAAGACGATGGCAGGTGTGGCCCTACTCGAAGCCACCTTTTTACATGATCTGTCTTCTGTAAGGCACCTGGATACCATCCAAAATGCGTAGTGCTATCTGCCGCACATGCCGCATCCCAAGCTTTAGGAAATGCCGCAGAGTCATGTTACTACCCCCTCCCAGGTCCGTATCTCTGCATACAATGGTACAATGTCGTTCAGCTCATCCACATTTAAGTGGAGTACATCACTTGTCGGCGTCGTCTAACTTGAACCTATATGATTCAACAGGTCTCCGTCGAAATCTTCATCAGCGAATCACTGTTCTTCTTCAATTCCTTGCTTGAAAGATTAGCCGTTGAGTAGCGCATGTGTAAACTAATCCGTGAGATTCCGTATATCACAGCGACCATGGTTACTTGTGTCCGTAGCGTACATAGATGCTGTAGTACCGTGTACGGCCCCCGCTTGTTCTATTTCGGGACCGCTGCGGGTTACCTTGTTCTATAAATAGAATTCGGAAGTCTATCTATTTAGTATCTATGATTGGATTTAGCTCCAGTCCCTATAATGATGTGATCAAACGACTGTCTTTGTATTTAGACATCACTACTATAGGGACTGGTTCGAGTCTAGCTTTCCAGGTATCTCAAAGTGAAATTGGAGTCCAGGGTGCGTTGGCATCGTGGTCCAGCTGTGCATAAGTACGTTGGAGTGGCCGAACCTGAGTCGAACCATGGCTAACACAACGAGACTGAAGAGAAGCGGATGAATCAATCCATGAATCCCTGTCTAACGTCTGCCTATGTCCTAATCTGGAGTTTCGTCCGACGATACTCCATGTGCCCCCCCCTCGTGTAGCAACGTCCTCGTTGCCACCGGACTATCCCACTCCAGACTATCATCTTCTATCTCCTGTGCGGTGCCGGGCCAGGGTTCGTT
>JABCKH010007911.1:0-21558 GCA_018851285.1 Lyophyllum semitale | reverse complement strand
TGTCTGAAAATGTATTTTGGCCTTTTCATGCTGAGTTTTGATCTGTTTGGCATCTAATAAATACAAACATGCTTGAAATAGATCGGACTAGGTTTCTCGCTTTGGACGACACAATGGGCATCAAAATTGGATATATAAGGTCATTGCACGATGACATAAGAATCTAGACCTGATAAGATGGAGATAAGATAATATTTCAAACTGAACTGAACTCCAATATCTTCTCATTAAAAGCTTGGAAGATATCAGGGATGATATTTTAAACAGTGACCATGATATCTTTCCAATATAAGACATGGACTTATTTGAAATAACATCTGAGAATATAACTTACTTGAAATAACATCTGAGAATCTATTGGATGGAATATCAGAGAATATATTTCAAATAACATTTCTGATAACCTTGCAGATTATTACATAAAGATAATAAAAATATATTTCCCAATAATATCCTGTTAACAGCTGAACTGATATAGGCAAATCCCCGCAGTGACTACCGGTTTTGACCATGACAAGCTCCGAGTTAGAATCCTCAAGTTTGACCGAAATGGCCGTTGAAACTACAGTAGTCTTCAGACTTCGTTGCTCATCGAAGAAGAATACATTGGATCCAGCTGTACCCTTGCTATTTCTCCGAGTTGCGCTACGATTGAGCGCCATACAAAGCTCCAAGTTCCAACTAGTACCCACAACACCCATCCTTGCTCTTCATCGTTCCCGCCTTGCAGCATACGAAGGTGCCAAACAACTGATGCACGCCTCGCCAACCTTTGCTGATTGTCCTAGACGCATACCTAGTTTTCGCAGGTAAAGAGGACATCTAAATTTTTTCAATGGATACATACGTTGGAGGCACTGCAAGTAGATCCAGCGCAGCAAGGTATGCCATTGCCACAAATGGTTCCCCGAGCTGCACAGGAATAACAGGTCTGGATGATAATAAGATGAGCCTTTCATGGAATGTCTGCCTTTCTGTTCGAGACGTACCTTGTTGGTCGTACTGCAATAATAGCCATTGCAACAGGGTATACCGTTTGTACACCAACCACCGCGTGCTGAGCAGTTATAACAGGTCTAAGCAACGTGAATCAGATGAGTATTTTAAGATAACCTCCCTTCACGTACATTGTTGACCGTCTCGCAGAACAGGCCGTTGCAACAGGGTATGCCGTTCTTACACCAACCACCCGTGGCAGCGCAGCCCTCACACATCTGGATGGGTTGTGGTGAGAGTGAGATCAGTATGGTACATGAGGATTCCTGTTTCGTTGAACTCGTACATTGCTGACTGTGTTACAGTATGCACCAGGGCAGCATGCACCAGCAACACACCAGTTTCCCGCGTTGGAGCACAGTGCAGCCCTCTCAGTCACACTCGAAGTCCCGAGAGTGGCACCAGTGACGATTGATAACCCAGAGAGCACAGAAGCAAGACCAAATGAGATAATGATGTGGAGGCGCATACTTAGTAGTGGTTAGAGTATGCAGAGAGTATGAACTTATGCTCTTTGAATGCGCAAGCGACGAGACTTTATACAGACATGGTGTGCCTGGGCCACAGGGACGTATACTGAGTGCTGCCAAATATCCAGGATGAGCCTATCTCGTGCGGCGAGTCACAGGTGGCCTTTTGGCGCTTAACACTGACAGTAGTAAGCCCGGACCTGGATGTAGGACAGGCACGATGAGCGCTTCGTCCAGGCTCCCTTGAGCTGACGGAGTTCAGTAAAAGGTTGCCTGAGGAGATCCGGTGTTCCTGATTCATGAAAAGGTACCCCTGGTTATAGCCAGAAATAGCAGCACGCACGTCAAGGTGAGTCGACATGGTCCAGGCGTTTCTAAAGCCTCCGGAATAGCAAGGACAAGTAGGTTCTTTGAAGAAAGTAGGGAGGTTGGTCCTTCACCTCTCGGTCGGACGAGGCTATCAGATCTCTTGAATGCTTCAAACAAAATATCTCAGATTAGCGGTATTTATACAGGCAGGAAGGTTATGATGAGGCTATATATCCAGCTCTTCGTCCTAGGTAACGGAATGACATGTCAGATTCAATCACGGCCTCCAAAAAGTTAGGACCATCGGTACGCACAGATTGTTCATTGAAATTAACCCCCGTAATGTAGCTCACATTCCTCCGACGGCACAGAAGCCACACTCCAAGATCAAGGTCCAGTCGCCACTCCCATGGAATAGTTAACGAAATGTTTGTCAGTCGTCCAAACGTCTTGTAACTCTCTCGGCGCGTCTTGATGAAAGATCGGGCTAAGGGAAGGTCGAAAATGAGGAGGTCCAGGCTGCGGAGGCTAGGGAGGGGTCGTTCAGGGGCTGTGTTGACCTCGTTGATTGGTAGATAATTCAGACAGTTGAGAGGCGCAGCGGGTGGGTGTACCAAGGTGAGGGTCTCAAGTTTCCGCATCGCTGCGAAGAACTGGAAAGGAAGCGCGCGGATGTCCAAGTCTAACGAATTGGGGACGTGGTGATTATCGTTAGATAGGTCTGGGGCGAAATGAATGTGGGAGAGGTGGAGGTCGCGGAGATTGCCTAATGGGAAGTATTCGACGACGGCGGCGAGGAGAATATGGGTGAAGTCTTCGTAAGTTTGACTTAGGGTTGCTGGATAAGATGTGGCTCGTTTTGCGTTGGTGAGGGAGAGTGACACGAGTCTAGGGACACGCATCGTTCTGATTAATGGAAGAAGGTCCTCGGGGAAGAAGGACCTAAGCACGAGAGATGACAGGTTGGGCATAATGAATGGTGCACTTTCGCCATACGGTTCGGAATGCAGCGTGAGCTTTTCCAAGGAGTGCTGATTGGCGAGGAGAACCTGGCGCAACATCGGCAGCGCAGGGCAGTACGCCATAGGCACAGAGCACAAGTTCAAAATCTTCAGATTGGTGGGAGCAAACCCATGAAATGACATAGGCAACCCAGACAGTGAAAGAGACGTTAACTTAGGACAGAAGTCAATGGTCGGTGACATAGATGCTACATCCGGCTTTCCGAGCGGGATAAAGAAGGCGTTGAGCGTCTTGTACATGAAATCCTGGTAGTCCAGATATAATAACCTTCCCATTTCCTTATCGTGGACCGTCGCATCCCATGATTCAAGGTATGGCATCGGGGTGCGAGGAAAGTTGCTCTGGAAGTCAAGCACAGAGGGGTGTTCATCCGAAGTGAGCTTCAACTCCCGGAAACGCCATACGTGCGGTGCAAGAATGGCGGAAATAGACGTGGTGTGGGAGCGAAACGTGTGAGAGTTGTCGTAGTACGGGTGAAGGGTGTCGAACATGGAGTATCGGAGATGAATGGTCTTAAGTGTAATCCTAATGTCGAGCGGCAGTTGCTTGGATCGTCCAAGGAAATGCTCCACACGACGAATCGTTTTGTGGAAACAGTCTGGGTAATCTTCTAGGGACTCGTAGATGACTATAGTGTTCCATAGGCAGGGAGCCTGCCAAGCCACAGTGCGCCACAGTGACGATACTTGCGTGAGGATGACGGGCGTGTGGATCGGGGCTCCAGGGGTGTGGGTCACGATTTTAAATATATCGTACAGCAACTCGTCAGGCATTTTGTCAATGTGACATGGGAGTGTCATGTAGAACGTGAATTTCTCCAGTGTTGGAACCTGGACAATCATATTTGTCCTTATAGGCGGCTATTAATGGATGTTCAAACGTTGAGCAATATAAAAGTGAATCATACCTTGGTAAGTCGAAACTAGGCAGGGGAAAATGCTGTGGTCGTCGTCGTTTGGTGACTGAAGGGGTGTACCGTAGCTTATGGGACTTATAGGCCGCACGAGTGGCCATAAATATCCAATCTGGCCAGGACATGATGGCCTGTTGGAATTCGAGATCTCATTGTTCGTAGAAACGGATCCGTTGCCAATTCCCACTTGCCTAATATGTAGAATCAGTAAGGACGATGGGGCGCCAGTCCAATTCCTTCCGCTCTTCATAGCGATGATAACGACAATTCAGCCCTGGACAGGCTGAGGGCCTTGTGGTAGAAAAGTTTCCGGATTCCAAGAACTGGGTTTCTTTCACGAAGGCTTTGGACACTTCGGGATATGTAGGAACGGGGTTCGCGCTATTGGCCGTCGACTAGAGAAGGAACATCCTATCCGATGAAGTCACCGGAGAAAAGACTTCAACGGCGATATATTTTCGTTGTCGGTGATGAGCTTCTCAGCATAACATGGCACCTAGCGATTGCCGTATGAAGATCAAACAATTCTATCAAGACTAAGTCAAAGTGCGTACCGACAAGCTGGAGATGGGCTCAGCTCGCGGGATGCATCATTAGCGATTAGATATGTATATTGAGTCGCAGTTGCAGCACGCTACATGTTCTCATCCAGCCACTCCCAGAAGGACGACAGTCCATCCTCTCCCATCTTTTCCGGGTCTGCGATCGTTTTTGAAACCTTGGCCGAGGTCCCGATGAACGAAATTTCGCCTCCTTCCCACTCTGCGAACTTGAACGCGCCACCCGCAGGCCCGTTACAGTCTAGGCCTCCCATTTCTGACTTTTCGCCTTCTGCTCCGAGGCCTTCTACGCCGACACCACCAGATTGAGATACCCGGCGCTTCTCCAACTCGCGCTCCAGGACGGTCTTGACGCGGTTAATGGCAAGGCTATCGGCGGCGGCGTTGGCTTGGCTACCTGTGGTGAGGAGATCGCATTTGTGTGCGAGGATGGTGAGAGAGGGGAGCGTCTGTGAGGGCGGAAGTGAAGTTATGGCGTGCAGAATGTTATGGAGGTGCCTGTATCACAAATTAAAAAACATTGCGAGGCAGGCCCAAGAAGACGCACTCTGCCACTGCGGCGCTATTACGGGACACTGTGCTTGCATCTACTACAAAAGCAATCGCCTTCGCGTCATCGAGATGTTCCCGGAACTGATCCCTGATTCGGGGGTGTCCTGGGATGTCGACGACATGGATGTTCTTCTTGTTGGTTGATAGTGCGACGATAGAGGAATTTGTTTGTAAAGAAGCGTGCGTTTGCAGTGGTTGCCCGTATACAAGCTATGCAGATGGTCAGTCGATACGCTTGTCCAGAGTGACACCTCACACACTGATGACAATATTGAGGTCTTTCCTGCGTCTGGAGGACCCACTAGGAGCAGCGCATTCCCTCTTGATTTTGACTTCCGTTTGCTGAAGATGGCAATGACTAGGAGTTGAGTTGAATCAGCCCGACTTTCAGCAAAACGAATGTTGGGACGAACGCGCAATAGATAGGAAGGCGACAAGAAGCGATAGCAGTGCGATGTTTTGTATACTCAAGGGCACAGCTGGGAGTAATTGGGGGCCTTCTTGTCTGGGAGATTCAGGAGGCTTTTGGAATTCCATCAAAACTTCCGTGGTGCTGGGTGTGGTCGACTCCGAGTCGAGGCGGCGGAGTCTCTCGCTTCCCACGTCCCATTTTTTGAAGTACTGCTACCCCAACATCCATGTTGTTAATCATATCTCATGGACCAACGTTCAACGACACGCCCACCTTAGAAGGCTCAGGATAGGTAACGGTATCACTGTTCACACTGTGTACTTATTTAAAGGAAATATTCGGGGGTTCCTTGGATTGTTCTAGCTTCCTGGTATTATAAAACGCGCAGGCTGAACCGTTTTTTGTATCAGCTCGGATATCGTATAGCAGTCGCGAGTCTGTCCTGACAGTGATACCATTAAACAAAGTTCAATTGTCCGCTGCAGGGGGTAGGTACATATTTCTTTTCAGGAGCGTTAGTCTGAGGAAGGGTAGTAATCTAGATCCTCCCTCATGCTGAATTGTTGTAAGTTCTCCGGGCTACGGGATGTTGAGAAACCGTTGCGATCCCAAACGGCGACTGAGCCATCTTTACATTCCGCCCTGACGATGTGATTATCGGAAAGCACCCATAGAACGGAGCTTCCCTCGGTGTTGCTCTGTGGGTTGAAGCATCGGATCCCCTCAAGGCGGCCATTTTTAACCTCAGCGTTGTATATCCATCCATCCTCCTCCACATTTGAAAGGACATGTCCCAATTCTTCATTGAAAGCCCGTACGTCCCAGGGTGTCACGTCAGTGGAGGGTGTGCGTAAAAGCTCGTACTGCGGAAGAGCAGCATCGACTGGAACGATGTCCAGCTGTAAGTCATCCTCCATGGACCGCAGCTCGTACACACGGATGGTCAGACCCGCGCAGGCGAAGTATTTCATATCGGGCGAGAACGCGAGAGCTGTGACTCTATCGTGATTTTGGTAGTGATTAGGCTCGACTACGCATTTGCCAACTCTCGAGACATGGATGGAATCTTTAGAGCCAGAGAAGACATGCTGTTCGTCAGGGGAGAGCGCAACACAAAGTATCGCGAATTGATGGTCCAGTGGTGATCCAATTGGGCGTTGTATAGAATTCTCCGAGATATTCCAGTGACGTACGCTGCCATCTTCGGAGCCTGAGACTAATATATTCGAAGAGCAGGCGACCGAGGTCACCTTCTTTTTGTGCGCGTTCACATTTTCCCCACTGTGATCCTCGGCGCGCGAGCAGTGGATACTCCCAGTATCAGTGCCCAACTGAATAGATAAATCATTCCGCTCGAATGCGATAGATGTCACTCCACTGAAATGGCCAGCCAACGGATTTCCATTGGGCTGCCCTGTCGTTACATCCCACAGTCGGCAAGTTTTGTCCGCAGAGCCTGACACAATATTTTTTCCATCAGGCGAGAATGCGACACAGGTCACAGGTCCCGTGTGGCCGCGAAAAGGCGAGCCCACAGACAGACCTGTGCGTGCGTTCCAGAGGCAAAGTGTGTGGTCGGAGGACGCCGAGATGATATATTTTCCATCTGGTGAGAATGAGACCGCAAGCACAGAGCTTGAATAATCGATACTGGTCCCATTCCATCGGCCAGTGCTCGCATCCCAGAACAAGATGGTTTTATCGGCCGAACACGATACAATTTGTTTACCATCGGGGGAGAAAGCGAGGCACAGCACGCTCTTGATGTGCCGCCTTGGTAACTCGTGGCCTCTTGTAATATCCCAAAGCCTAACGTCACTAATCAGTGTCGACTGCATCCGAGATTTGGGTAGTGACATGTCGAGCATTAAGGGTGGTTTGATTATAGTTACAGTGTGTGATGCGCGCTGTGGCGGCTGCGCGAGTGACATACTTGCCTGCATATAGTCACAAGCAAGAACCACTGCTGTGTTCCGAGTAGTCTGCGAGAGATGTGCAGACCAAAAGCGGCAGGCGTATCGAAGCGAGAAAGGCAACTTTGTTTTAGTGATGGCTGTGTAAGCAACACTGAGCTGTCGCAGACATTGGACTGCAAGTTCCAAATTCACGTATTCTGGGTCAACACGGAAACGTGCGTCCACATGCGTGCCGGTGATAAATTCAAAGAAGGATTTATGAAGACGGGGTGTTGTATTGCCGTCTATGGCGTCTGTTCCGGCCACTAGGACTGTTCGAAGGCGGCGGACAAAGTGCGGCATGTCGACCTGGTCATTTTCTCGCGTCTTGCGCAAATCGAGCAGTTCTGACAGATCGTCAAGACAAAGTGGCTCTTGCAGAAACACAATCGCGCCAATAATCCGGCGGAACCTCTCAAACTCCCACTCTGGTGCGTTATCACGAAGTGTGACTCGGAGAATCAGCTCGTAGAGTGCGTTGATATCATGCAGAGCGTCGGCAGTAAGCATGTCGAGGAGCTCGTTGAGAAATTCTGCCCCATTAGACTCCACCTGCTCTTCCACCAGTTTGATCGCTGTGACTGCCCATATGAAAAGACCCGATGCCCGATCCCCTAATGCTATTGCACGCCTATCTCCTGGCCACACCTCCCAATTCAGGTCATGTTCTTCGACAATTCTCTTGAGGCTCCGCAATATGTAGACCGAAACGTCGCGAATGGAGGATGGGTCCGACGTATTGAGGTGGATGTGTTTCACGTGTTTGCTGTGCAAGGTCTTTGCAAATGGGTTGCGAATGGCATCTTCCGTTCGACTAGAGATGAAGACTTTGACATTGCTATGGGCAGAGAGGGCGGCGAACAAAGTCGAGAAGATGGTGGCCGTGTCCTTCAGTCTGGTTCGATCAGTCTCGTCCAGGCCATCAATCACAACCACTATAGGTCGTTCAGGCTCGAGTACTGATGCAACTCGGACTGAACTGACAAAGAGTTTCGCCGCTTGCTCCGCAGAGATACCCTCCATCAGCAAAAGTTCTTTCTTCAGGGTGTCGTGGATTGTTTGCGCAACGTCCGGCGAACGATCCGCAAACTGACGGGCAATCGATGGGAAGTACGCGTTAGGATCCGTAGTCTCGGCATTGTTCCTGTTGATGAAGAACTGAGCCCAGAGGATGTCTTTACCTTTGCACTCTCTCGTGAGGGAAGCCGTGATGGCGGACTTGCCGCACCCTGGATCGCCCGTGAGCCATAGAAAATTTTGCGATCCAGGTGTGATATCGTTTGCCCATGTGCTGATTTCTGTTAGAACCTCGACGCGAGTATCTTCATCGCATGGTCGCTTTCCTTGCTTGTCGTAGGTAGGATTCGCGACGGTACGCGTGCCGAGCGTCTGAGATAAGAAGCATTCGCGGGCGGCGGCTTGCTTCTGGGCTTCCAATTCGTCGACAATACGAGACTAAGATCGGTATTCAAAACTTGTTAGACCGGCGTATTGATGTAAATCTTACTAGGTGTCGTTCTTGAGATTTCCTGACTTTCTTGATTTCTGCTAGAATTCCATGCTGGTAGTTCAGTAACGCTTGGAGATCGCGCTTGATGGAGTCCATGCCTCTCGCGAGGTTGATTGCTGAGAGATCCTGCATTGCGGTTTTGAATGTGACATGTCCAGATAGCGAGATGCCAACCCACCTGGAATAATCTACGAGCATCGGCGATACGTGCGCGAAAGTCCTCAATCTCCTTTTGAATCATAAGGCCATGTCCGACTCGCGCCCATCTTCGATCTTCCAGTCTTGCTACAGCCCATCGGCAAATTTCTTCAACGAGGTCACTGCAGAATTATGTCAATGATTGATCTCCTGCGTCAAGAGATCGCAGAAAGTATCGCATCCTTCTAAGATCTCGCCACGCCGAGCCAGCAAACCGCCCACCCTCCGCAGACTCAAACGCCAGCTTCACCTGCCCAACCCAATTTATGACATCCTTTGAAAATTCATGTACGGCTTTCTTCGCACTAGATATCGTCTGGAAATCAGCTGGGTCAGATTCCATTCCTGCCTGATTCTTAAATGAGCCTACTACACCGAGCTTGAACAGGTAGGCTAGGGCGGTGACGAGGCCTCGGGCTGGAAAGGGAGTATCAGGGATCAGGCTGAATAGATCCTTCGCGTTTTCGAGGCCGATCGATATATTCTCGAGAGTGCGGTCCAAAGTTGTTTCTGGGTGATCCAGAGTCCATTGGGACAGCGCGGTAAAGAATGCCTTGTCCAGTTCCCAGGTCTCCCATGGAGGTGTAGCAGGACCCTTTCGAAAAATGGTTGGCTGCCTGATTGCCCATGTATTCAACCAGAGATAGTACACATAACTATAATACGGCACGACTCACCGGCGAGATTCTTCTTCTCTTAGGCTTAATTTATCCAGGAATGTCTTCACAAGGAGGTCCAGGTCGAGCAGCATTCTGGTGTAAAGCCTTGAGCGGTTCTAGGGAGCAGTATTGGGTGTACACTGTAGCCTAAGATACACGTGTTGAGCGTGATAGGCGCCTGGTGGTGCCGCATTGGTGTGCAATTGAGTCGTAGGTCCCCGAATATCCGTCCTAATGTCTGATCCGAACTTGAAATCGTCAAATCTGGCCCTATGTGTCTGCAACATTTGTGTACGTGCGGGGGTCCTAGAGTAGTGTCAACATATGGGTCTTGTTTGGGCGGTGAATGTACAAGTAGCAGGTATTTATATGTGTCGGCGACGTTCTGGAAGAGATCAGCTTGACGTGAGTGGAACCGCATGAATCTGAACATGCTGGACAACGAACATTTGGCAAGCCGCAAGCAGGCCAGAAGTCTGAGAAGACGCAACGCGTATGGTCACGTGCACTATTTTTTCTTACCAGTCGGACGTCGACTTGCAGATAGACGCCAACTTGGGTTACAGATTTAGCCCAATACTACGACCATGGTGGTCAGCGTTACCCCGATGGATGTGGACGACGTCTCCTCCAATCCGCCACCTCGAAAACGTCTGCGCCAGGACCCAGAATCTGTCGCCCAGAAGACGCCAAAAGAACCTCGTCTCTTCGTGCCCTTCCGAGCTCTTGGCCTCATCACGAACTACGTGCCATTTGTACTACAATCTAGAACACACAAGGGTGCAACGGAGGGCCCGAGGCTTCACCTCTTAACCTGCCTTGGGCGAGCATGGGCGCTTTGGGAAGGGGGTAAGATGGGTTTGCTGTTCGTAGGTGAGTAAGTGTGTTTAATGTGATGCTATATCCGATTCTAACACGATATAAAGGCCCCGATGCGCCAGAACAAATATCTAGTCTTGCGATGGATGGGGATGCTGTGTGGGCTGCGGCTGGCCCTCATGCTATCAAGTACATCAGAGGGAAGGAGGTACGTGCAGAGACGGCTTTAATGATTGAAGCATGGCTGAAATTTTCCCAGGTTCTGCGAGTGACAAATCCTCTCGGAACTGCACTCTCGTTCATCACAATATTTGGATCGCAACTGCTTGCTCTGACTGAAGATGGTGGCCGAATGTTGCTTTGGGATAGTAAGGAAGGAGGTGCGGAGTCATCTCAAATTTACGATTTCTCGCTTCTCTGATATTTTTTCCTTGATGCAGTTTTGGATTCGACGATACAATTCGAGGCCGGATTTACTGCAACATCCATACTGCACCCAGCGACATATTTAAATAAAGTACTAGTGTCGAGTACCCAGGGTGTCCTCCAGCTATGGAATATTCGTTCACAGTTTGTGCTTTTTTGTTCAGTCTGATAATTCATCCTGACGGTTTGCAGAACTTGTATTCACAAATTTCCCTTGCACCGGTTACAATACACCTCCCCAGCCAAGCAAGCAGGCGCGGCGGATCACAGTGCGATCACAGCATTAGTCCAATCCCCCGCCGTTGATGTCGTCGGAATCGGCTTTACATCGGGAGAGATATCAGTCTATGACGTTCGCGCGGACGAACGACTCATGCGTATGTTCATGGACGGCGGTGGCATAAGGGCACTTGGATTCAGAAGCGGTGTGTATGCCTTTTGAAAGTTTCCGTTTTTC
Organism: Lyophyllum semitale; assembly: GCA_018851285.1. Lineage (NCBI taxonomy): Eukaryota > Fungi > Basidiomycota > Agaricomycetes > Agaricales > Lyophyllaceae > Lyophyllum > Lyophyllum semitale. The sequence goes on along the minus strand of JABCKH010007911.1, from coordinate 10,299 downwards.
TGTCTGACCTGTGAGGTTATAGATGGTCACCCGATACTTGCATCTGCATCATCCGCCGGACATATCGCTCTGTGGGATCTCAATTCTGGTGGAAGGTTGCTTCATATGGTCCGTGGTGCACACGACGGTGCTATCAGTGCAGTGGAGTGGGTGCCTGGACAGCCCGTCTTGATTACTTCAGGTGAGGATAACAGCGTCAAGGTAAGAATGCTAGTCCCCAACTCGAACACAGGAAGCTGATCGGATATCACAGCAATGGTTGTTCGACTCGCCCACGGCAGCACCTCGACTACTCAAGTTCCGCTCTGGCCACCATGCACCTCCCCATCTCATCCGATACTATGGCACCGACGGAAAGCAACTACTCACCGCTTCCAGAGATCGCAGCCTGCGATGTACGTCTGTCGTACGAGACTCAAGGTCGTTCGAAATGTCGCAAGGATCCCTCGTGAAGAAAGCCACCTCCCTCTCCATCCCCCTTGCATCCCTCAAGTTCCCGCCCATCACCTCAATATCCTACTCCTCCGCCCGCGCAAAAGACTGGGATGACATCTTGACTGCACACTCGGAGGAGACGTTTGCACGCTCGTGGACTATGCTGACCAAAAAGCTGGGAAAGTATAGTTTTGGATTCAATGACGCTGTGAAGGGCAAGGCCAAGGATCGTGCTCCTCTAGGCTCTGTCAAGGTTAGCATGACATCGCTGTGTGATTCGATGAAGGCGATTGACGCAAATGTTTTGTAGGCAGTGTGCGTGACAGCGTGTGGTAACTTCGGCCTGGCGAGTTCATCGACGGGCGCCATCCACATGTGGAATATGCAATCCGGGATCCAGCGGAAAACGTTCAACGTGGGGCCGTGTCCCCCTGAGGTCGCGCACCGCTTCCAGTCGGGGACTAAAAAGAAGGAGAGGTGCATAACAGGGCTTGCCACAGACGCCCTCAATCGCACGGTGATTGCGAGCACTCTTGATGGAACGATAAACGTTAGCCCTTCCTTGCCTCATATCTTCTGCTTTAACGTCCAATTTTAACGTTTCTTCTTTTTTCTCTAGTTTTTCGATTTCCAAACAACAAAACTCGAGCACACGCTCGTCCTGCCATCGACTGCGGTATCAATACTGCTTCACAGCGACAACGGACTTCTAGCAGTTGTATGTGATGATATGGTCGTTCGAATTATCGACATCGAGACGAGGCGGATCGTCAGGGAGCTCGGCGGTTTCCGGGGACGAATACTTGATATCGTGAGTTCGTTTTGTTTAGCATCGACAATCCACGTAGTCTGACTAGGTTACACCAAAGACATTCTCGCCTGACTCGCGGTGGCTGGTGACGACGTCTCTAGATTCGATCATTAGGACCTTTGACGTCCCGACTGGGCGCCTGATCGATGCATTCAAGACGCCGAGTGTAGCTACCAGCATCTCGTTCTCCCCTACAAACGACTTCCTAGCCACCGCCCATGTAGACAGCGTTGGCGTCTTTCTTTGGTACGTCCTGGGCCACTCGTGCAACATTTACGTTATCTGACGTCTGGACACAGGGCGAATCGCGCTCAATACGCTGAGGTGTCCTTCCAGAGCGTCATAGATGATGATCTTTCGGACGTCAACCTGCCGTCGATGCAAGGGGTCGCCGAAGACGATGGTATGTCGACCTAATTTCTGATCACATTTTTCAGCTCCTCAGATACACCAATATTAGCCCTCGATGCACTTAGCGCTCTGACCGTCAATGAGGCACCCATGGACGTGTTCTCTACCCCACCCCAGCTGGATGGCGACCTCATAACGCTGACACTTCTCCCGCGTGCACGCTGGCAAACCCTTCTCAACCTCGAGGTCATCCACGTAAGTACCAGTCCTTTCCGCCCTTGTGCTTCTCTCTGACTCCCTCCCCCAGCAACGGAATAAACCCAAAGAACCACCAAAAGCGCCCGAGAAGGCCCCTTTCTTCCTTCCCACCCTCCCAGGCGTCGAGTCCCGCTTCGCACCTCCCGAGCCCAAGACGCCCGACCCGGAGGGGCCGACGCGGAGATTACAGAAGGCCGCAGCCACGCTGGAGAGCACGTTTTATCAGAAGCTCATGTCTGATGCACGCGATGGCGGCTGTAAGCCTTATATCCATTTAGGCTACTCTGGGCCTGTGTGCTGATATGCTATTCTCCCAGACGAAACCTTCTTCATATTCGCCAAGTCACTCTCGCCTGCTGCGTTGGACCTCGAGATACGCTCCCTGGCCACGCTTGAGAGCCTCGGCGTCTTCATCAACGCGTTGACGCGGCGGCTGCTCACGCACCGCGACTTTGAGGCCGTCCAAGCCATGCAGAGCGTCTTCATCAATGTTCATGGTGAAGTTGTGCTCGAGAATGTGGAGTTGTTGGAGAGCCTGGAGGAGCTGTCGGCGGTACAGAGGAAGGAGAGCCAGAGGGTGTTAGATCTCATTGCGTCGTCGCTGGGGACCCTAGGGTTCGTGCGGGATACTATGTAGTTGTGCTGCATTTCAATTGGTGCCGAGCCATCTCAGCAGCATGTTAGTTAAGGTGCATTTCTGTACTATTTGGTGGTTGCTTGACATGAGTGATCTCTTGGAGACAAATCGACTTCCAGATAGGCTACAGCCATCACAGGTCCATTAGGTGTCCATATGATATCTGTATATGATATATGTATATAACAGAGATGGTACAGAGAAGCTATAGCAGCGTAGAAGAGATAGGTACTTGAAACTCTACACTTGCCGGAATGGGCGATTGCCGCCATGGCGCGTCGGTTAACGTGTTGACCCATCACATTTCCTCTTGTCCTCATTTCTGATCTCTTGGCTGCGTATTGGCTGCGTATAACCGACCTAGACCTCATGTTCTGGAGGTAGTCTGACATAAACCTCGCCGGAATGATCATAATGCTCAGTTCTGCGGTACTTTTGCCATAGATTCGGGTTCCACAATGCATCGGCCATCGACAGCCTGCTGGACAAGGAGGACGTTGCTCTGGAAGCCATTTTAGATGAAGACGACCTCCTACAAGAATGCAAAGCTCAAAACACGAGACTTATTGACTACTTCCAACGAGTGGATGTGCTTCAAAAATTATTCGCATACGTGACGGGTCAGATAGAGGAGGATGACAAGGGCCGGTTCAAGTAAGTCGCTGTTGCTATTGCGCTCAGGCAATGCTTAACGTCCACAGGTATCCATACGTCGCAACAGAAGTCTTATGCAGTGAAATCTGGTCAATTGTGGAGACATGTATAAATGAGCAGGACAAGCTCATGAAACCATTTTGGGAGACCGTGCTGGACAGATCGCCCGACGACATGAAGACACACATGGTCATGGCGTCCCATTTCTCCAAAATCAACGCAGTGTTCTTGAGTAAAAAGCCAGCAGAGGTAAATGCTCCTCCTCCTATCCTCGGATTCACGTGAATACAGAGCTTCGCGTGCTCAGATGTTTGCCTTCATTCGCTCGCAACCATCTATAGTGGAACGGCTACTACATCATATCGAAACGCCGCCCTTCGTCGACCTAATAGTCCGGATAATTCAGCTCGATGAGCAGCCTAGTGGTGCGGGGGTCCTTGAAGGACGTCTATCAGTCATCCCTTTTGGGAGAGATGTCTTCATATATGGACTTCTAGTGGCTTTCATCCGAAAACCTGATGGGTCGCCTCATTGACCTTCTATCCCCCTACCACACGAGCGACGTCCACTCTGTCGTGGCAGAATTGATCAAGGGCATCATTTCGATGGCGGCGCCATCACCGGGAGCAGGGCTCACCGAGGGTCTCCAAAACGGCCCTGCGTCAAACCGTTTTGCCCGAGAACTTGCTCATAGAGACAACATCGAAACGCTTGCGTCATACATGCTCATCGACTTCGAGCCACCGCCGATAAGTGAAGACAACGACGACGATGACGAAGCCGACCACAAGGCGCAACAACTCCCCAATTTCAACTCTAAGACTTCCTCCGTCGTGCATTCCGTCTCTATGGTCGTCGAACTAATCCGAAAGAACAATTCGGATTTTTTCGAGCCATATCTATTCCACACACTGCGAAATAGGCTTATCCAGGTGCAACAGCAGCTACAGGATGACGGTCGAGATGCGCTCGAGCGGGCAATGAAGGAGATGGTGGATCGCATGGGTGTGGTGCATCTGGGACCCGTCTTGGAAGTCATGATGCCCAAGCTGGAGGCTCTCCAACATTACCTGCTCCATCCGCGGTCTCTGGCGAGTCCCTCATTCTACTTCATTACGTTCCGCTGACTTGGACAATGAAGAACGGTCCCGTGGACACGACTATCGGTTCAATAATGCCTCTAACATTCGAACGGTATCGGATATCTGAGCTATTCGCAGAACTACTGCATTGCTCAAATATGTCGCTACTAAACCGCTCGCCGGAGGCGAACCGCATGTACGACTCAGATGGCCGTTTGCAAGGGGGGTTATCTGCGCTGGAGGAGCTGGCGCAATTGATATCGATGAATAACGGCCACGACCACGACGCGATGGACGAGAGCCAGGATGGGATTGAGCCTGCACTCGAATTGCCTATTGCAAGTGCTCACGACTTATCTATGGACTCAGATGACGACATGAGCGACGACGAACCCGGCAGCTCAGACGACGACGCAATGGAAGAGATTGTCATGTACGATGAGCCCCAAACCCAGATCGAGCTGTCTCCGATAACTACAGACACATCACTGCCGCAACCCCCCGTCATTGTCCCCTCCTCCCCCAACGCAGCGTCTATGCCCTCTCCCTCCGAAATCGCAGCTCAAGGCGCTGCTCTGAGTAGAGCACACCATTCCGAAACAGACCCAACGATGGGAAGCTCACCACGCTCACGAATCTCTTCAAGAAAAAGCTCACGACGAACAATTACCCTTAACGATTCAAACTCCAGTGATAAGCCTCTTCCTGTTGGCGAAAAGCTCAAGCAGCGATTCTTACAAGTTAGCATTCTCTCGACACTCCTGGTATGCCCCCTCCCACTTCGTATTTGCATCTGACAGCTGATGCATCATTGGAATGTTAACAGGATTTGTTTTTCGAGTTCCCGTGGAACAATTTCCTTCATAGTGCTGTATACGATGTCGTGCATCAGATTCTGACCGGGCCTATGGACGGGGGGTTCAACCGCGAGCTGGCAATATCCCTCTTTCGGGACGCGCACCTCATGCAGCGGATAGTGGACGGCCAAAAGCGAAACGACGCAGAAATGTAGGAATCCTTTCTTTTCATCGTCGAAGTTAGCCTATCTCACAGATGTTCGGAATGCCAGCGCAAAACCAAAAGGCGTGCGGCTAGGCTATATGGGACACCTCACGCTCATCTCCGAAGACGTTATTATGGCGCTCGAGCGTTTCCCGCCAGACCTCCGACTCATCCTGATTGAATACGCGCCCACCCCTGGATGGGATGACTACGTCATGGGGCGGTACATCGAGACGAAACGGAAGGATACTCGAGTCCTTGGTGGTGGCAAGCCCGCAGTTGCGTCGTCTGCGACTCGAAACATCACGCGGTGGAAGGTTGACGAGAACGACTCGCCGTTGGAGGGGACGACTGCATCCGTGGCAGTGAATGGGAGTGGAGCGGCAGGTGGGTTGTCGGAGCCAAGAGGCGAGTTCAAGAGGGCGGGGAGCTTGCGCCCCGTAAGGGAGAGCAGTGCAGACTTTGGGCCTGCAGCTATGATGGAGGAGGAGCCGGAAGAGGAGTCGCATTCCGCACCGCATGTTCGTATTTTCTCGTTATGCTGACGAGAATCCGTTTTTTCTGACCTTGCCTTGAGTGCAGTTCGCGCGGTATCTAGAACAGGAGATGCACACGTCTGACAACACCTCGGACGACGAGGATGATGACGATGAGGGCGGGTGGCTCTCGCAGTCGACGTTCAGTCTTGGGCGGCCACCCGTGTCCACACGGCATACAGGCGCTACTGCGGAACGGCGGCCCCTTGGTCAAGGGTTTGACGTGAGTTCTTCCCCCACTCTTCCCCGCTGTTCCTTCTTTCAATTCTTCCCATCCCCGCACTCTTCATCCTTCTCCATTCCTTGCGGTTTCTGTTCCATTCTTTCTCTTCCGTGCCGAGGACACCTCGCTTATATATAACCTTCTTTGCAATTGCACCACAGGATACCTTCGCTCCTTCCAGTGGAGCGGCGCATGCAATGGCCGAAGATCCATTTAACCCAAACATAGATGTTAGTCATACTTCCTAGTCTTGACCTACATCTTCCCTTTCGTTCTTTTCTTTCGTTCCCTTCCCTCTTCTCAAGCGACTTCCCAACCGCTAATTCGCACCTTGCTCATTGCAGGACGGCTTCGGCCCCTTCTCCGATGCTGCGGCTGTAGCCCCTACCAACGGTACAGGGGGCGATGCCTTTGGCACGTTTTCCTCGTCCTTCTCCGACGAATCCTTCGACTCGGAGTCCTTTGGCGACTTTGGTGAATTCCAGAGCGCAGGCGACGGCGAGCTAACGCCCACGACAGGCAGTTGGACCTTCGCGAGCGACTCAAGTACGGATGAGGAAGCAGGCACGGAGGAGCGGGCCATAAGTTTGAGCCCAGGCATAAGGGAGGAGAAGGCACCATGATGATCGCCTCGATCAGAAACGCCGATGGTTGTAGCCGTTGCTCCGAGTGATGGCAGCAACACGCTTGCTTATACATATGCAATACTGCTTAACTAGTGTACATACGACATACTCATGGATCTATTGTGTTTTCTACATCCTCAAGCTCCTGTGGACCCATACTATATCAGAAGGCTGTTGCCAAGTACACTTCTTACTTGTCATCTGTACACTTCTTACTTGTCATCTGTCTCTTTCGTTTTATCTTGGGGTCCTTTATCCTGCCCTATATGTACCATACATATTTATATGAGCCTAGTGCACACCCAAGCCCAACAATTTCATTCTTGAAATTGGTACCCGCCCTGCCGCGCCGTCGCGGTAAACTCAAGCGACGCAAGCTCCTTGCCCTCGGAATCAGCCAAGGCGCACTCGACCTTGTCACCTGCCGCAACGGGCCCAACGCCTTCCGGTGTCCCCGTTAGGATAAGGTCACCTTCCTATTCCAAGACCAAACCAACAAACAAAGAGAAGAGGGTCAGGTACAGCGTTACACGAGTCATGATAGGAGGTCATTGAATCAACGGACTGAAGTACTAACCTCCAACGTCATGATAGACGAGATATGTTGTATCAGTCGTGGAATGCGGAAGATCATGTCTGCGGTGGTCCCATCTTGTTTCGTAATGCCATTAATCTTGGAGGCCGTATCATTAGCGCCCACTGTCTTCAAGAACCGAGCCTAGACAAACCTTAAGCGACAGCTTGAGGTCGTGCGGCTCCTTGATCGTACTTTTGGGGATGAACGGCCTTGGAAACGCGGAAAGAGTAAGACACGATGCACAACAACAGAACACGAAGATATGGGTTACAACAAGTACTCAAGGGACTCGTCACAAATTCAAGGATAAAGAACTCGAACTCAAGACGTACCCAATGGGTGTGAATGTGTCAAATCCTTTGGCAGCCGACCACGGAAGACCCTGTTTCTTGACCTTATCTTGGAGGTTGCGCGCTGTCATGTCGACCGCCAAGGCTTGGCAATGTGAGGCATCAGCGCAGGGATAGAGCATCATGGGTTGGAGCCGTTATAACGCACTGTAGCCTGCTATGTGCGCATCGGCACTGCTTTGTGGGATGTCGCGGCCTCCTTTGCCTATCACCAGCCCAAGCTCGACTAGAAAAGTATTTAGGGAGTCTGTAGTGGGAATCCGGGGAGGCATACGCACCTTCGTGGTGGGCGATGATACCACTAGGTATCTCGACATTCCCGCCGGAGGCTACATAGCTAGTCGTAGGCTTCAGAAAGAAGAATGGCTCTTTCGGCGCGGGATTGTTCAGTTCCTTTGCATGTGCTGCATAGTTTCTGCCAATAGCGACGATCTATTCCACTGGTCAGTAATTCGCAAGGAAAAACAGAAATAGTTAAACGCGCCTTCTTGCCCCGTTGAACAAAGGACGCTGCGACGTTGGCCATCCGTCGATATCCGAAGTAGTAAATGTAAGCAAACGAATCAAAACGCCGCGCCAGGACAAGTTTTGATCAGCCAACCGCTTTAGACCGATGGCGATTTTCTCAACGCCCTTGGCGGCAAAACCACAACGTTCTAGTCACGGTTAATCAGAAAGTTGAAGTGAATTCAAGCCTACAAAAACTTCTAATCGTCGTGCTTAGGTCTTGGACCTTGCTTGGACCGACTTGGGAGACCTGAAGAAATTCCGCTAGTTGACATGCCTGTTGCCTCGTTTCCTGTAAGCCAAAGCTTGTGACCACCCTGTATAGTTTTTGTATACGATGATATGATCGGCGTCACAGACTCCAGCCTCATCAATTTGCTTGGCATGCCTTTCGGAGGTTCTGAATTTTTCTCTTGACTGGCATCTAGCCTTGGGCTTGGCATAGGGTGACGACGGCTTGGGATTTGCCCAGTTTGCTTGGAAGATGTGCCGAATCGATATAAAGACAGCTATTCTCTCAGCCGCTCGATTTTGTCTATAACCTATTCTCATACCTCTTGCTCGCAGACCCTCCGCTTCTACCCGTCCTCCCGTATACACTGTCCTGACGCCCCCATATCTCACTAGTGTATAGTCTATTCACACGGTTAGAGTAACACAAACCGACATCCAAGGCTTAGAAATGGCTGAAGAAGGGTGCGTCTACGTCCTCCAGGCTGACAGTCTGTATTCTGCGGCTCATGGCATATTTCTCTGCCTACAGATCACGCAATCCCCATATTAGCACCACATGGGAGATTGCCGTCGCAACAGTACTCGGTGAGTCTATTTATCCCTCTGCCGTCTTCCATTTTTCTGCCTCCCTACATCGCGATCGCTGACTCGCTAGTGACATACTAGTTGTGCTTGTAATTGTGATTATTGGCACAGTGATCTTCCAAAGACGGCGGAAACAGCGGCGACGGTCTCACCAGGAAGTCCCCGACGTGGAGGTTGGGCGACAAAATTTAGGGAGGGATGGGGAGAAACAGGATAGAGCCTCGTTGTCAGTGGTGAGTCGATCGATGCCCCCCATATGTAGACATAAACATCAACTCAACGTAAAATATCCAATTCGCAGCCTGAACCCACGGCAAATCCAACACGACATCCAAAGTCGAGCCGTAGCCTGGAATCGACACCCGCGTCACCAGACTGCGAACACGATGGGCCGTCGAAGAAACCCCCGGCCCCGCGCTACTACTGGGACCACCGGTAGTCACTAACGCTGATGCGGTCTGACATATGTTATTTGTACTTCTTACTCGTATCGTTTTTCTATGATGCGTCGAGGGCATGCGGCCTTGACGTATTTATCCAGGTATGTGATTCTAACAGTCGCTTTCGTAGAACTCATGCTAATGTTTTGCGGCGGGGGTGACAGTGTATGGTATATTTGTGGACCTATGAACCGCTGCTTATAATGTCTTATTTTGCGCTGAAATACCTTAATATGCTCCTTGTGTTTGTACGATTTCAATAGACTGAAGAGCCACCAGGAGACTTCGGCTTCGAGAGTCCGCCGCCGTTATCTAGCCATCGGCAATGCTGTGGCAACTAAGAAACCTCCCATCAATCACGTCGGATGCGGGGCGTTGTTACATTTTGCACCTGACTTGCTATGCTTGTGGATGGGAATCTGCTGTGTTTCGCGATGCGCAAATTCCGCGCGTGGGCTTCAAATATGCGCTGGGAGTAAGTAGGATGGACTTAGTGCTTGAGGTATACACTTTTGACGGCTCGAACGTTTTCCTTGATGCTGGGTGAACAAGAATTCTCAACAGCACCAAATCGTGGTATTATATTCTAATCACTTGGAATGTGCGCTCTGGTCTATCGTGGATGAGTTGAGATATTGAATATCAATCCTTCACTAAATAAACATTAGTTAGGGCAACATCCTCACCCTGCAGATTGAACCTTTCAATCAGGTTTGTACAAAGCCTAAGGTAGAACAAATCCATACTCATCTAATGTCTGTGGCTGTGCGCGTGATTGGCTGTGATAGTGATAGATTTTGTTATAACATTGTAATGCGGGCACTTTGAAGAAATCGGAAACCCCCAAAAATTAAGTTTTTGAGATTAGGATGGACCCTAGCTTTCCGATTTTTAATAAAGTGTCTGGGTGCCGTGATTTTGAGCGAGAAAGTCTCAAAGTTGGTTTTCAGATCAGGAGGTTCCCACGGCTCAACTTCGAGACTTTCTTGCG
>JABCKH010007910.1:0-15508 GCA_018851285.1 Lyophyllum semitale | reverse complement strand
AGTCCGAATGATTCAGGTTCGATGTCTTCAGCAGGCCTCACAGACAACTCCACCCTTCGTTCTACTTCTCCTCCCCATACCCCTCCACCTGGACGCCAGTCATCACTGCGTCACGTTAAGTTCCGGGAGGATAACCATTTGCTTCAGGAATTTCAGGACAAGCTTTCTGTCGGGGGCGCTTCCTTCGAGTTGGAGGAACTCGACATCAAGTCCGAGCCCAATAGCGGCGAACCCTCCATCGTTAAAACCCTGCGCGACATTCTGGAAAGTGAGAAGGTCTGTTAGGAAGCTTTTCCTGATGTAATTTTTTGGCGTTAATACTCTTCTCGCATTAGTTTGGTGGCAACCTCAGCGGCAAGGACAAAGAATATCTTCAACAAATGTATATGTGTTGTTTGGCTGTTCACGCCGCCTTTTCCCACCAACACAAGCGAAAGGTTCACAGGCGCACAGTACTAGAGCGAGGCAATTACGATCCCATTCAACGAGACCTGGCCGTGGCTAAGCTCCAGTTGGCCGACGTCCGCTTGATAAGCATCACATTCATCAAGAACCAGTTTGAGCAGACGTTTGGAAAGCTCGGCGAACCAGTACCAGACGTCTCCAATCTCGCTTACAACACCCGGTGGCTGAAGGACATACTTCGCTCTGGCCTTGCGCTGCCTGCAGGGCGGCCTGTTTTCCGTGTCCTTCGCCGCCCCATCCCAACCGTCTAATTCATACTATGCGTGGGTTTTGTTGTCACTTGGTGGTAAGTCTCCTTTATTATTCATCCCCACCGATCATCTGCTGATTTGACCCTGCACCGGCTTAGAGACGCATTGGCTACTGAACGCAGGCAGATTCTGTAGCAGGATGCGCAGTGTACGATAACGAACTACTTGTGTATCGCAAACAAACTTTCTCAGATCATTTCCGCTTTCCATAGCTCGTCTCGGCTGTATGACTACCTCCCGCTCTCGCCTCACAATTCTTCATGTTTCTTCTCGTAAATTCAATTTTCCTTTTGAAGAATGTTTTGAACCGTTCAAGTCTTCTCCTTTGGAAAAGACTGCCAGCTTCCACAGTTGAGCCGCTGGTACTTCTACTAGTATACTCCTCTCTATACGCACGAAGAAATATGCATTTTGATATAACAATCACAGTAGGTCATCGAGAAAAGCACGAGAGAAACCCGCCTGCGTTCGGTTTTCGCTCAGGCGCTCCATCGCTGCCCCCAACATCAGATCTGACCATATTCCTGGCCTACCACTGTCCATACATCCAATACTATCGATTCCCGCCTCGTGCTTCGAAACATCCCTCGTCAGAAGTAGCACGTCAGCACCACCCACGCAGCTCGATACTGTCCCTATAGATAGTAAGATCGATGAACACCTACTCTGTATAGTATACGAAGGCTACAAATTAAATGATGGCTATCGAGACGGACGTTAGTTGTGACAACTACGGAACGCTATGGAGATGGATCTCACAGTGATGTGGACTGGTGTGGACATCAAGTGTAATTTGTCCTACTTAGGTACTGAATCCTTGTTTCCTGAGAGGATGCGAATATGATCGATGAGTCTTGACCATGATTGTTGCAGGGGCTAGGACCGCAGAACTGCGCGTGTTTTGCTATCGTATAAGCACCGTTCGAAGCGGTTCTGAGCATCGGACGCACCATGTGGGTCATGGAAGGGCTGTGCACGCGGGTCAAATGGAGCAAGAGAGCACATCCATGGAGCACCTCATCCTTCTCAATGAACATTTCCGGAAACTTGAACAGATGGGTCGCCTGACATCCAGACGATTCAATTTAAGAAGAAAAGAAAAAATCAATTGTTCAAGGGGGCAGACGTGGTACGCAAACAGATCTACAAGAGTCAAGGAACCCCCCCCCCCGATGAGCGGAGAATGAGTGGGGGTCGGCGTGTCTCCACCGTTTTAAGTAGGTGCGAGTAGCAAGCCCGAGGGCAGGACGCTCGCCTGACGGGTGCACCCAAACTGCGAAGCCGGCGTGTGTGTGAACCCCGATATTTCACGCTAACAAAACGTGAAAATTGAGTTCTGCTGGGGTGGGGCATGTACACCCGTTCTGAGATTATGTGGTTCCATGTTCTCGAAGCTGGGAGGACCGTGACCGCGCCCATAGTCCATCTCTCCTGTTAATAGTATCGGCGGAGGAAAGAATAGCCTGACATCTAGAGATCACTGAATGGAAGCCGAAAAATCAAACGCAATCGGACACCAAGTCGGACACTCACGATAGATCATGGCGATGTAGGCAGAGAATGGCTGTGGAATTCACATTGCTCAAAGTAAAACATAATATACGTGCCAAACCTGAGGCTGGAGTCTATGACTTTCGAACTGTAAAAGAGTTGTGCTCGATGGCTCATTAATCATATAGCGAGAAGGTGATGTTTTTACCTGTCTGTCTGGCAGATAGGTTTGACACAGCGGCGCATGCCTTGCTATTCTCGGAAGAAAGGCACATTGCAGCCGTTCCATGTTCTAGACTTTATTTACGGCAGGTTGAGACACCATAAGAGGAAGGAAATATCGTTCAAGTAGAGCAAGATTACATGGCCCATGATCTACAATACAGGTCAGCTGTTTTTACCGTAGTCGATCTTAAAACAAGCCCAACACAAGCTATGAAACTCATTTAGAAAAGAGTATGCTGTCCGAGTCCAACCCACGGCTAGAATAAGAAACTGAAAATGTCAATAGCGAGTATATGTGCTCGAAAAATCACCTAATAACCGACTCACAAAATCGTAAGCGCAATAGCGGAATTAAACTTGAGAAGACATGGAACTAAACAGCCTATAAATACAACTTGGGAGCTAAAACTGGCCAAATCTTACAAGCCCTACGTCAAACCCACCTCCGTGCGCGCAGGCGCAACAACCTCCCACTGCAGCACCAGGTTTATCTTCCCTTGCGACAGCACCGCACACACCCAGTTCAGCTTCCCGTTCCTTCCCAATGCCTCCACATCGGGCTTAGGCTCATCCGCACCATCCCACAGCGCCGTGGCACCCTTCGCGACGGTCACCGGCTTCTCCGGCGACTCTTCGCCCTTTCCAGCACGCGGGGTTGAGGAGGGTGACATAGATCTGCGCGTCCTCGGACACGGGGATCTGCTCGGCGATGCGCACGCAGTCGGCGGGCGTGGGCTTCGTGTTGAACACAGTGATGTGTGGTAGTCTCGTTGTACATGAACCCAGTTTGCGACTGCTTTTTTGAGCGCGGGTGGTAGGTGATGCGGATCGAGGGGTGGAGTCTGGAGGGCGGAGATAGTTAGTATGGGTGTGGTGCATGAGCTGTGGACGACTTACCCGAGAGGGCAATCGAAGTTTTCGTCCGGGCTAGCGGGGGGCACCTCGGAGCGGGAGATGAAGCTTCCGTCGACGTAGATGCTCCCCGTTCCGCGAAGCAGAGTGTACTGCGATGTGTTCTTGATTTTCGCCTATGTAGAGCATTAGGTTTGTGCAAATGAAACAGATAGAACCGACTTACGCTGAGATGTGCCTTGGCATCGTTCTTCGGAACGCAAACCCATGACATCGTCGCGTCGAGGCGGAGTTGCGCAATCGTAACGTTGTGCGCGACACCATCGCTCGGGATCGTGATCAAGCCGGGAACATGGAATGCAGCGCTAACGTTCCCCAGGGATGACACCTCGAGCTCGCGGTATTCTATTGGGGACCTCCTGAAGCGAACATTCTCCTCGCTGGCCCTATACTTTTTTTTGACTATGGTCATATCCGGCGTTGTCGCCATTGAACCGGTAGCTTGAGTCATAAAGGGATCCCGTTTTGCCTGCGGCTTGTATAACGAGAGCTTCCATGGATCTAAACTGGGGACACGGATGCCGAACATCGGGGTCGTGGTCTCGAAAGTCTATGAAGCATCATCCCAATCCTGTCTCTCCGTCAGTTTATGGCGTAACTTACGAAATGCTGAATAACATACCTCGCCCGTGTCATGAGAGATCGCACCCTTATAAATCAACGTTACTGGTTTTTTCTTGGCAGCATGTCGACACGGATATCATATCCCACATCCTAGGTCGCTCCACGTACAGCTTTTGGGTGCGAAGTACGGTAGACAAGAAGCGAGGAGACATACCATAAACGAGAGCGATCTCCACCTCGCCCTCTTTCTCAGCAAACACGCCAATCATCGCGCGCATGTTGAGCTTGTCGTTATGATTTGGTCCCGTAAGCTTCTTGCGCTCCTTCTCAATCTGTTTGTCGATCTCGGCCAGCTGGCTTTCCCAGTCTAGTGAACGGTCGTCTGATTCCTTCCTCCCCGTTCGCGTCATACTCCTTCACGACCAAGCCAACATCGTTGACGTCGACGTGCTCGACCTGCATCGTGGCCAGGTACGATTCTAGGGAAGCAGTCATCTTCTTGCACCGTTCGAGTGCTTTGGATGCTTTCTTTCTGCTCGTAAGGAGCTCACAGAGAGCTGGAGATGTGGTGGGAACTGCTGGGCGATGAATGCAGGAGATGGTAACCTCGTGGATGGTTGCTGCACCTCGTCCTTCGACTCTGAAATGAAGATTAGTTATGCGGTCGAAATAGGCGTTAATAGTCGAGGACTTACCCTGGTCAAGCACGTACGGCAGAGGCGGTTCCAATCAAACGTGTCAATCAAATCGTGACACATACCATTATTTAATTAGGGTATTACACAGTAGCGGATTTGACGTGATTTCGAGGTGGATTTGAGTCGGATTTGAGCTCGGATTTCGAGGTACTGAATTCACTCAGTGCTCAAAACCGGCCCGGGGGACGTGGGTTTCGGGGAAAGACTCCGGCTGGCGAGTCGGATTCCCACTTTGATGAGATTTGGCAGGCGCCGATAGTGCCGTTCGGGGACATCATTGATTTAGTGATGGCTCAAGCAAAGGTTGTATCTCCGCTTGGAACTGCCGAGCCTCCGAACTCTGGTTTTCGCTTCTATGATCAAAGTTGAACGCCGATTTCACGTCGGTTTTGGAGTACACGAGGTCGAAATCTGACCTCAAATCCAGCTCAAATCCGCTCGAAATCCGCTACTGTGTAATACCCTAATAATTTCTGCCCATTCTAAGTCGATCAACCACCACCATTTTTCCTTCGCATCCCCTGGCCTCTGTACACGGCACAGTACACCCTATAAAGCTAAGGACGAATTATCTTGCGTTCAGGACCGACTTCAAGTATGTATGACCAATGCCGGATTGGCGGCAATTCACACCGTCTCTGCCCGCCCGGCCAGACCAACTCTTTCCGCTAAGAGTCAGTACCCGAACCTACCTTTCCTACCCGCTATAAATCTAATCTGGCAGCCGTCATAACTTCGCGTTGGTGCGAGAGACCAGCTACTTTTGCTTCATGCCATGATCTATTGTGAAACGAAGCGGAACAGGAAGGTGAACTTTCTATGAGGTTTCACGATATTCGCAACGCTGATGCAGACCAC
Organism: Lyophyllum semitale; assembly: GCA_018851285.1. Classification (NCBI taxonomy): domain Eukaryota; kingdom Fungi; phylum Basidiomycota; class Agaricomycetes; order Agaricales; family Lyophyllaceae; genus Lyophyllum; species Lyophyllum semitale. The sequence continues at coordinate 10,044 of JABCKH010007910.1, read as the reverse complement.
GTAGGCCCTATCTCTGCTATAAGCTCGTCAAACCCCAGCATCTAGAAGGAAGACGACGCAAATGAGAGGGAGGGGGTGTCTTTCGCCGTCCTACTTCGTCATTACTGTGCAGCCGGCCTGCCCCCACCCGCTTCCGTAATTTGAGGACAACAACTCTGAATGTTGAGACTGCAATGCTCAATTTTCACAAGGCGGATGAGCTGAGGCGTGCCGAAGTAGGTCTTGGTCTTGGTTGACGCTTGGTGGTATTGGAAAGGTAGGGCAGGGAGGTCTCGAGAGGCAAGGTGTGTGTTCCGTTCGCGTGAACGTTGCCTTGGACTCACTCGTGGTTCGTTTTCGGGCAGATCCGCTAGTAGAATTGGAGGCAGAAAAATGTAGAGACGGGGCCGCGAAGGAAGGATGACAGTGATTGTATTACTACTTTGGTATGCAGATCCTCATTTTTCATCGTTCAATCTACCTCTTCCTTTATCTCACCGCCGCATCTCCACAGGAATCTTCAAACTGGTAAGCCGAAGCACCAGGCCACTATGACCCCTTTCCCTTGCATCGATCATTAGTGCGAACTTATGTCGGCGCTGGCATGTGTTTCGCCAAGATGGTGTTGCCGAATAAAAATGTAGCTAATGAATTTTGATGTAAGCACTCTAATCATTTCCTTTTTTTATTTCGTCGTATTGACATAGGTCTCCAGCGCGTTTTTATTCTTTAAGCCCGTACGACGATTACGATGGCTGGAAAATGATTACGAGCACCACGTCGATGAAAATTTCGTTTCCTACTTAAACGTCGCGCCCCTGCTTTCTTTTCCTCACATCAAGTACGCGTGTTCGCCGCGGATATCTGCCCCACCGACTTTGTCTGTCATATAAGCCCATACCACATCAATGGCTAGCGACAACCATCATGGGTACCAACAACGTGTCCGAACGCACGTCAGCGAGATGCAGCAATCTCGAGATGAAGTCCCCATCGACGCCGAATCCCTGACGTTCCTGGCCACTTGCACAAACCAGTTTCTCCTCCGACGTCGGATCACGGCTCTATCACCTCAGCACCTAACGCGCGGTCTGAAGATCTGAAGGTCAGCGTGCCCGGTGGGAAAGAGTCAGAGAACAGAGGTCACGCGAACACCAACAACATCCCCCGCAGATGAAGGTATGCAGGAAGATGCCCACACAGGTATGTACCCTTTTTTCTCACTTCGTGCACTTCAAACTAAATGCACGGATTGCAGAACAACGATGCCGTCGGGAAAGAGAACGAGGGCTGAATGTTGGAAAATAGATACAACAAGAACCTTAGCAGAGTGAGTCGGAGCGTAACATATCATGTAGGACGTTGTAACCGATGAAAATAAAAGTAGACCGACGCGAACGTTGCCCGTGGGAGCGAGGGAATCATCTGCGCTGCTTGACGACCATATGTCGAGCCCGCCTGTCGCCATGACCTCGGACAAATGAACATTGTTTGCTGTCACTGGGCCGCGGCGCTCTTCACCGGATCGGCGAGAAGCGGGTTGACTCCAGCACAACAATCCCCAAATTCGACTGCTGCAAACATGGTGAAGTACAGCTCCCACTTTTGCAGGAACCCCGGCCGTGCTTCAGAACCTCTTGGAGAGCCCAAATCCGAGAACCACCGGCCGTGCTTCGAAACCTCTTGGAGAATCCGCATCCGAGCGTAAAACCTTTTCGTTCCGACATGTGAATTTCAGCCGAGCATCTGCATTCACGTCATTGGGTGTCCTCGAGGATCATTCTATGAATCGCGGAAACACAGCACCCGTCTTCCGTATCCTCGGCGAGTTGTGTCATGGGTCTGGCTCGCTCACGGCAAACCGCTTAGTTGTACATCTTCGACCCCGGTGCCGCCCTCGACTATCGGAACAAAACCGTGGCCCTGATCCACACACTACGGAGGACATTCAGAACATGCTCCTCGAGCATAACCCATACGCAGCGATCTATCTCCATGCTTGGAGCAATACGACGTCAACCACGATGTCTCCGTGCGTCTCCGTGTCGCAACAGATTTGGATCACCGGCGGTACAGCTTACCTACGACGGATGAGGTCGCCACCATTCTCCCAGATGGTGATGCCGCTTCGCAGCCCCACGACACCCCGATTTACAAACGTGATGGGCCGCTTCGAACCTCCACCCCGCATACACTCCACTCTACTACGTGTTGCTCTTTCCACGAGTGGAGCCTGGCTGGCACCCTGGAATGCCTCCTCACCAACCTAGCCGTGTTACACCGAAGTGCATGATGCTCTCCTGCTTCATCACATATCAAATACAAGTCCGCACTACGGAATATTCGACCATTCTTATCCTCGATGGCAGGACATCACTCGCGAACTCCTTCCTGGCCAAACGGCGTATGAACGCACCCGACTTAGTTGGCCGCGTTCTGAGCTGAAAAAAAAGACGATCATCGACTACATCTACAAACATGGTATATTTGGCCATGCGGTCGCGTGCGTCGACCCCGGCACGATGGGGATAAGGGCTGCCACAGTTGTGCCAGGAGGATGGGAGGCTTCAACGTTTTGCGTAAAGCGGGCGATCGAGTGGGCAGTGTCTGCGTCCGCTGCAAGTCAATTTCTTACGTTGGTCACATTAATCTAGATGGCTGGACTTCACTCTTTGTTACAAGACTTTTTTTTGTCCAATGATACATGCAGCTGGGCTAGAACTTGAAAATCACACAAGTAATGTGTACTTGCATAAGCCCTACTACATGCTCTTGATCAATCCTCCAATGTGAGATCGATCACCTCGGATGGTCCAATACGTCTCCTAACCTCCCTTCGGCCCTCTCTGGATCCAGGATCTAGCACTAAGAAAAAGCCTAGTACCGCCAGAATACTCGACATCTCACCCCTCCCATCCTTCCAGTAACGTTTGTAAAGTATGGGTGCCCAGCAGAAGGGGCCCTCTGGAATTTGTACAAGAAAATAATGTTCGTTCGTCGGGTGGTGAGTGTAAGGGTGATCAACTCGGGGAATATTTGACCACCCTCTGCAGTTCTTCTTATAGAAAAGAGAAGGCGGCTGCCTGCGTACGAAAATGTCGCCTTCGTAACCAAGAGTCCTTGATGGCGTAAGGAGGTCAGAATAGTAGATTTTGGAGAGGCGGGGTGCATCATCCAGTCGCAGTGCTCTAGTTCCCAGACGTAGGACCTTGTCGCGAGGTTCCACCACAAAGGGAATAACCACTTCGATTTCATCCGAGTTAGACATCTTTCCCAAGCAAAATCTTCAACAGTCAACTACGGAGTAGAATTTAAACACGCACTCCGACTCAACTGAACAAGTAAGTAGCAAAAGCGTTAGGTCAAGTCGTCTGAAAACCGCAGTGACAATTATATAACTTGTCACACCATCATCCTCGAGCTTCAATACTCCCAGGCTGCCAGCCTGGGAGTATTAGGCTATATAATTCTACGACGTATATCGGTGTCGTTGCTGAGGGGTATCAGCATCTGAAGACGTGATTGTAACTAATTACGTGACGTTGCGGGTTCGACTCCCGCTGACACCACTTCAGTTCCTTGATAGTTTTTGTAGATATTATCAGACAAATTCCAGAACCTGCTCGACTTATCAAAATCACCATCGATGCTAGTTCTCGCCTGGTCCTCGTTCGTCGCAATTCCACTGAGGCGCCCCCGTCCACTGAGGCATTTAATCCATCCATCCCTGCCCCACCACTCAAAGTTTTCCCTTCTACTGTCGCATCCAGGCCTTCTCCTCAAGGAACTGAGTCGCTACCGCCGCATGCCAAGGTCACCTCTACCCCAATCCGCCGCACCCTAGACTATTGAGCCCACAAAGATCCCTGCGCATCCAAGTATGCTCTGCCGAAGGACACAATCCGTTTGCTCAAGGCTCCCGACAGTGGTGACTATGTACAAGCTGCCTCAGTTCCGTCAGGCTACCAAGACCCCAAGCGCTCGCGAGTGCCTTGACGCCTTGAAAACCACCTCTCGTCCTGGAAAACCTCTCTACCTCACCCTCAGACTTACCATGCGACACTCTCCTGCCCAACACCACCCACGTACAGTACACCACCCTCCTCGACTAACCAGTCGTGACTTTTAGGTTCATTGCGTCATTCACACCCTCGAGACCCGGATCAAGCATCGTAAACTCATAGGACGCATTGAGTACACTAATGAGGCCGACAAAAAGCGGACTGAGCTGCTCCAGAGCAAGAACAATGTTGCATTCGCCATCCCATCCTTTCGATCAACAGAAACAGGCGCTGCCTGTCCTACACGTACACGAACGATAGCGCCATGCCCATCTTTATACAGATCGAGAAGGATGCAGCCGATTTCCGTCCCACTTCCGCCAACTACCAGTACATGATCCAGGCATACACGAACGCTAGGCAGCTCGGGTGTGCCGAAGAGGTCTTTGCTGACCGTTAGGCCATCCAGCTCGCGGAGCTGCACATCAACTGGAGCGGTCGTCGACTCGAACCGTGGCAGAAATCTCACTTCCGTGTCAATCCCGACAAGGCGGTCGACCTCGTAGACCAGATGATGCGCATCGAGCCCGACACAGCTAGCTTTATCACGAACCCGCCCCCTGTCGGTACATCCACCTTTTACCACCATCCCGTCCGGGTTCTGTCAAACCGGAGATATCACGACCGCCTTGGTCTGGTTTGACCGGCTGCTGGAAAGTGGCACAATCGAGAATCCATTTGAGGACAGCGGCGTGCCGAGGTTACCTGGACCGTCATGCTCAACGCGCTCGCCGCCAAGGGCATGGTTTATAATCTCAACCGGCTCTTTCTTGTTCTTCTTTCAAAGAAGTCACCTTAGGCTATCAGGAATTTCGAGCCCGCGCACCTTCAAAGCTTGAGTGATGACAGCTCATCTGGGCCCTGGACTTCCTTCGTGATCACGTCCGTCATTCAAGGCAGTCTCTTCATAAGTTCTCACGCGTGTCAATGGCCACAGACATCGTCAATACCTGCCTCGACCGCCAATTGTACGACCTCGCCCACGTCTGTCCGACTGGATGAATAGCATCTCAAGTCGTAGTGTCAAAGGCACGCCGCTCACCCCCGCAATCCGCGCCATCCAAACCATGCAGCTCAAGTTTATGAGAAAGACGTACGAGGCGACGTAGGCAAACGTGCTGCATACCGTCGTGTTCAAGCTCGCTCGCATCGGACAACATCAGGATCATGCAACAGGAGGAGTTTACCCCTTGCGGTCGTATGCCGCAGTCGAAGTCGAGACTGCCGCGACAGGACCTACCCCTCCACACTGCGGTTCCGGAGTGCGCGTTCGAGAGTTTCGTCAATCTGTCCCGGAACAAGGTTACATTTAACATATAAGCTCCCCATCGACCCCTACCTTACGAAGACCATCCACACCGAGTTCAAGGCCCTGCTTCTCCACTCAATGTCTTTGCAGGGGCCCGAGAACGACATGGCATCCCCGGTACCATCGCCTGATCCAGTCGCTGAGCCGCGCAAGCCGCGTGGAGGAGGTGCACTACGCATACAATGTTGCAGTCGGTGCTGGCGTTAGAGACGAACAAGTCGTGGCAGGCAGTCGCATACGTTTATAATCGAGGACAGTATGGTTATCGCGCTCGCGCACCATGGGGGCGTCGATGGCGCGTACGTGCACCGTGTCCGTATCCTCGAACAGGGCCGTGCCCTAGTGCCGATGCGTACGACGCTTTCATCTGCAACGTCAAGGACACGATGGATCTACGTCGAATGCAATGTCGCTGTTCCAATAGCCTGGTGTGGTGCCGAATCAGTATTGCTACAACATCATCATCTTGAAGCTCGCAAAGGCGCGTAAAGCGAATTATGCACTAGAGCTCCTCCAGCAGATGAAGGCGTCCTCGGTTCCCCCCCTTCGTCGGTGACGTACGGAGCGGTCATTGGAGCTTGCGCCCGCGTTGGCGAGATTCACTCTGCCGAGATGCTGTTTGGCAAGATGGTCCAGGCAAAGAACCTCAAGCCCCGCATCCCGCTGTATGATACGATGATGCAGATGTACCCTGCAACCAAGCCGGACAGAGGGCGTGGGCTGCACTTCTATGATGAGATGCTCAAGGCCAATATTCACTTAACTGCCTACACGTACACAAAGTATGCCGCCTTTGCGTCCTTCGTGTGATTCATCACTGACGTCGTTACCGACAGCGTCTTATGTGTGCATATGGTGCAATCAAGCCGGTCGAAATTGAGTCGGTGGAACGAAACCCCCAAGGCCCTCCAAACAGACCAATCTGTACAAATCCCGGATGATCGCTTTGCTACAATCATCAACGCGTACGGCTGCGTCCAGAAGGACCTGGACAAGGCCATCGAGGTATTCAACTTCATTCCCATTCCTTGGTGTGCAGCTCACGAACGCTCGTCTTCGAATCCATGATCAATGCCCTTGTTGCGAATTGACACGTCTCATCCCTGAGTACATCTCGAAGATGGAGAGCCTTGACAACGTACTTAACCAGGTTCTAATCAAAGGATACGCCATGGTCGGCGATGCGGAGCGTAGTCGTTGGAAGACTCGCCGGAGGGAAACTCAACAACCATGCCCTGCATGATCATCCGGGGTCGATCGGTCAGCGCCCGTCTATCGCGGAGTGCGTAGCGATTTATACTTCGTTGGTGAGATCATTACGCTTTTTCTCCAGCCCTCACCATCGGAGGTGATGATTCGTGCGAAATTTAGGGAATCGTCAAAGAACTCTGGTCGCCCACGTCTTACCTCCTTTCGCTAATGTCTTTCATCTAGGCAAGCAGTATATGATTGAATCAGTGGCATCCTGGTGGTCTATTCGCACGTCTCTCATGATCGCTCCCGCCTATGATAACCCATTATCTTATCCCTCGCACGAGTCTAACAACGAACAACATCTTAGTATATAGGGTTGTCGCAAACCGGGTACGCATAGCTGGTTTTTATGGAATCACAAGCGAACCTGAATGCCAGGGCGAGACCCATACTACACTCTATATATGGGGGTCTTTTCTGGAGTAAGCTGCTTCAAACCTTTCGATCCACTTCCTCCCGCAGTGTTATTTTATATGTTTCGTGAGTTTTTCTTTGTTCGGAATGTTTCGTCTCTTTCTCTGATCGAACCACAGCTCAGGGGCAATTCTGCTTCTATACTTGGGCACTTCTATACTTGGGCATTTATCGCTAAAATAGGGTAATTCGAACTCTAACCGGGCAACCCTGAGCTTACTTCGGCTTAAAGAGCCTCAGACGAGCGAGTCTAAAAGCCCACCCCTCAATGCATCCTCCTCACAAGTCCGTTTACAATTCCACACACATCCTTATGAACCGTGCACTGACTCTTTCATATGTAGCACACCCGTCCTTCAAGTTAACATGCCCACGAGAAATCATTTCCCCGATGACGTTCAAAGGAATGATCTCGTCGAGCAGTTGAAGGAGCTACTAGGAGCAGACATATTCGATTTCGTTGCATCTGTCCCAACACCGGGTGACCAACCTCAGCAGCCTGTGACGGATGTGCATGACCCGCCCCAATTTTTATCAGGCTTCGGACGTTGTCCAAAGTGCCACCTTGTTTGATACACACCAATTGGCCTTATCACTACATGTATCCCAGCCACAGAAAACAGCCACGTTTTAGGATTAGGATTAGGATACTTGTTCAGCCAAGTTCCTGTGCGCAGAAGCTGCCAACCAAGCCGACCGCATCCCCGCCCCGCCTTTTCTTCTCACAGGCTGCAGCCCTTCGTATTTGTAGACCTACTTCAACTGTCTTCGAATGCACCTTCCAGAGGCTAGCCACCCTTGTTAGAATGTAAGAAGCGGTCTAAATATCGAAAGTGGTCTAGGAGTAGGGACAGCTCAATTTTGTGTGTGAAACGAAAAAGGACGAAACATAGTGCCCACGAACTGGGAACCGGTAGATCATATGCGAGTAATCTATCTATCTATCTATCGCTTCATTTGCGCGATGTGAACAACTGAAGGGAGGTAAGGGGCAAATATAGTGTGCGTGTTGAAGCGGGGTTTGAACGGGCTTCACCATTTCTATCCTAATCCTATCCTTGCCATTTCTCCCTTCGATCTTAACTTGAAGATCTGCGAAATATGGATTGCAAGCACTAGGCTTTCCGAGTCGTTGGTCGGAATGCGCACACCTCAAGGAGCTCCTTTCTGCGCCAAACAAACGTCGAGTTAAGAGTTTCACCACTAGGCACGGCTTCAATGCAGCGATCAGCCACTTGTGCTGCCTCGATACCGTCAGAGAGCAGCTGGGAGCTAGACTCACGTCCGCTGAACGGGAAGTCCTCTGCTTCCGCAACGTCAACGAGGCCTTCGTGCTTGGTACACCAAGGTATGCTGTCCTGTCCGCCGCCCTCGCGTCGTCCTGAGCGCTCTCCCTGCAGAATATCCATCATGCTCGTCCTCTCTGCCGTGACAAAATCGCCAGACGAACACGGTTTCGCGGCTTGATCCCATTCCACCCCTTCGGTCACCTATCATCGGTAACCGATTGGGTCGTGCTTTCCATGTGGTTGCATCGCGTTCTCCAGCAGCACGACACTGGCTTCACACCCTGAGAGTTCGTTGATAGGCGGAGGAAGGCTCAACTCAGTACGTTTATCCTTCGACCTCGTTGATTAACAGGCGTTTATAATCATCCTTTCCCCCTTGCAGTCAGCGGCGTTGGCCACATGATCAGGAAGAACTTCCGACCTTCCGCAGCCGTAACTTGCTCGATCGCACCCTCGCCACAAAATACCTTTTCACGAAAGATGTGGTGCGGTCCGGCACCCCCCCCTCCCCCCTTCATGCAGCATCAGCAGCATGGTCTACATCTATCCCTCACTCGCCGAGATTCCGTCTACGGTGAGCCTATTCCCTAGGGCCAGGACTCGTTCACTCCGTCCATGTCCAACTCCCCCCACCAGTCCTATCACGAGTTCGACGACAACATCAAGGTTGAGGATAATGTGCCACTCGTGGTCCTTTAGTCTCTATTACCCTCCATCATCTTCGGGTTGCCATCCCATGACCATACCTCTTACCTTTCTCCCTATTGGCCTCCCTGTACAACGCACTGACGACGCCGCATCCAAGGAGACTCAGTGCCTCCACCCCCAGTACTTCAACTTCCGCACCACCAAGCCCCTATCGTGGCGCCACTCCACTCTCAATCCTGGCAAAATCGTCTGCAACAAGTGCGGGCTCTACGAGCGCGCCCACCTGCGTTTGCGACCTCTGCGCTTCGATGGGTTGCGTGCAGGCAACAATGCCCGCAGTAACAAGACCAAGGGCACAGTCGGCACAAAGCTGAAATTGGCTCAGGTCAAGAAGGAGCCCCCCGCGAGTTTGGTATCGCCCGCCGGAGCTCAGTGACGTCTTCGTCCCTGTCCACTCGGGCACTGGCGCAAGTGACTGGGACGCCAAGGTGTGTTCCCCAAAACCACCCCCGCGCAAGCGAGCCACTGCTAAACCAGCTTATTCCCAGTAACCATGTACTCCTCTGGCTCCCGCACGTTCCCCCTCTCCCGCGATTCTCAGCCCGCGCGACGGCGGCATCCGTCTTTCCAACACCCCGCTCTCGGACATCGCTCCAACCATGACACCAAACCAGCAGCCGCCCCCCCATGAAAAGCCCACACCGTCCGTACTTCTCGTCCCATCGCATTCGACGGAGAACGGCGTGCAGCAGGAGTACTACCGCCATAGCTCGATCTCCGAGATGCTGCAGGAGACCACAAGGATGGCAGAACGTGGGACGGAGTCCCCGCAGAGCACGCTGAGGTCGCACTACCTGCCGAGAACGCGAGCGTCGGGGGGTCCAGCCCCATGCCCGTCGTGCCTATCCCCGCAGCTTCGTAGGGGGCGCTCGCTCATGACGCAAACGAACTTGACGCTGTACTTAAGCCATAAAATATAACCCCTCACCTCGCCGGCGCTCATACCACCACCTACCTTAACATCGCGACTGGGGTCGCTGGCCACGATACCACTACCCTCTGCCGACCTGTTCCCGCTGTCCCGTCCGCC
>JABCKH010007909.1:0-21713 GCA_018851285.1 Lyophyllum semitale | reverse complement strand
AATTCGTCGGATATCAGTCACAATTTATTCACCATACAATCTCCGGACTTATGGGAAATATATTGGAAAAATATCCAGAATATCACTGTCAGATATGGGCTGATCATATTATAAATTTATTCCCGATATCGGCGTCGATTGTATGGTGAACATGTGGCTGAATATATTGATAAGATATCCAGCCTTTTATCGGTGCATTAATGCTGGATTTATTACTAATATATTCACCATATATTCTCGTTAAAATCGAAGGATATATAAGCAAATGCCCGCGGTGTCAGACCCATTTGTTACGCGTTACATGTCCAAAATCTCTTCACTTCATGACCCTGCGTTACGCGTTACATGAAGACTTGGTCGTAATAGTACAGTACTTTAAGAGGCAACACTCCGACATTCGCGGAGACAGTGGCGCGTCATGGATAGTCGCTTCGAAGGCTTCTACTCGTAAGTACGTACCACCGTCAAGCGACGTCTTGCTACAAACCGCTGACATAGAAGCCTTTACTGACTCCGTTTATTCTCAAATCCGCCACGTCCGCACTACCTAATTGAATTCTCGCTTCAGCTTTACCAAACTTTGATGCCTTCCAAATCGTCACTCTACGAAAAAAACTACAGATTACACCCGCGGGGTAAGTATGACAGGCAGCTTTGCCTTCTTGATGACAAAATAGTCATGCATCCCACCTTCCCAATCTGCCCTATCATACCAGTCCGCAAACCGCAAATTAAACCGTCGCAAAACTGCACATGTCACTAGCCGCAATTCTTGCATGGCGAACCTCTTTCCGATGCAGTCCGCGGGTCCATAAGAGAACGGTATAAAGGCAGCCATGTTGTGAACAAAGTGTTCACGGCGTTCAAATAGACCTGGCTCTAAGGCAACCTGTTTCTCCGCGGGCAACCATCTTTCCGGGATGAATTTCTCAGGGAAGGGAGCAAAGTTTCGCGCGTCCCGGTGCAGAGTGTAGTTGTGGACGTTTGTCGTGGTTCCTTCTGGGATATAGCTGATAGATGGCAAGATCAACTAACGGGTTCAAGAAATAATGAAAAGAAAAGACTTGCTGGGGTCCCAGCATGTAGTAACCACTTCCAATCAAGGGCGACCGAGTGGAGCCGCTGAGTAGAGGAGGGATAATACGCAAAGCCTCGTTTCTGGACTTATGTCAGTTGGGAGAATTTGTGAGATCCGTGTACCCGACGCACATTGCAGCATTCAAGTAAGGCAGCTGTGCTAGTGCTACGAGATCGTCCACATTCATCCCTGGGTCATCGATCTCGGCCTGGAGTCGGGAAGAGACGACAGGATTGCAGATGAGAAAATAGAATAGGTTGGCGAGCGCGGGTGATACAGTGTCAGATCCGGCAACTATTACCAGGGATGCATCGCTTGCAACTTGGTCAATGGCAGGCCGTGTAGCCTCCAGGCCGCCTTCGTCCATCTATTTGGGTCGAACGCGTCAGTAATCCATGGAGTTCCACAGAACAGGGTAGGACACACCAAATGGTAAAAAAGATCTCTGGTAGCAGAGCCTTCTTTGAACCGCCTTATGGCGCGCTGGCGAGAGAACTCCCTGAATGCTTTCAATTTCCCCGCAAAGTAAGGTATCTGATTGACGAATTCTGCCAACCAGGGTAAGTGGCTTATGACAAGCCCAATACTGAGGGACGCAATGATTGAGCAGGGGAAATGGCAATGCATAGAGGGGGCAGTTACGGCTGTGCGCTTTCCATGATATCCCAGACACCTCCAGAGTCTTCGGTTTGCATCAGCTCAATATGGTCTCCGAATCTAGTATATCATTAGAGCAGTGAGTAGATGCAGATAATTATCACTTACGCCATGTCGTTCATAACGTCGTAACTGGTACGCCACAGTCAGCTCAGATAACCAGCACCGGGAGCCAAGCATCATACTTACGAGAACCAGCTAATCCACTTTGCTATATCTACAGTCGTTCCAGCTCGGGCTGCAAGGTGTATCAAGAGCTGGGAAACTCGCTTATCAAGAATTGGCTGGTACGACCGCAGAGCTTCTGGTGTGAATCCCCTGCTCCATATCCGACGAAGCCGTGCATGCACCTGCGGATCGCGTAGACCCACGAGCGATCGGAACTCTTTCTAATCAGCGAACTGTCCGTCCCAAACTAGAAGGAGGCACCATTAATATGGCCATATCTCTTATAAAGGCAACCAAGATAACATTACTTACAAGCTGCTTTGGGCATGCCACCTGGACCCATCATTGAGGCGATAACATCAGGAGTGCAGAACGACAGCTCGTTGGGGCCTAGTTGAGGCGATCAATACTGAAAGGATACTGCATTGAAACGGGCGTACCTATCCTTACGACGTCCCCATATTGTCGATGCAGCTCATTATAATATATGTGCTGTTTCCCACCATAAGACTTAAGGGCGAACCACAACTTTGAGATCCTGCACACAAGGGGGCCGGGGTACTTCGCGAGCGGATGGAAGGGGGAAAGACGGTACGCGATGGTGCAGACGACGAGGCTTGTCAGATAGCTGAACCACGCGGTACAGGCAGCCCATACGATCAGTGAGAAGTGGGGAATCAGTATTGACGTAAGGGAGATTGGGGCTAGGATGAGGAGAACTATATGCCAGAGGAGTTTTCGCGGCTCGAGCTTTCTGTAAAATACATGGGCGGCCTGAAGGACCAGTAATCCTTTGACTTGGAACACAGCGAGGAAAGAGTAAGTTACTTACAGCGCCAGCAAACAGGATCATGAGAAAACGATCTCTCATTTGGGGGGAAGAAAGATGATTACACTAGAAATTAAATCAACTGGCCTTTTGAGTACGATGCTCACGCACGATCTGTCACGGCCCAAGCACATCATAATAATAACAGGATGCTTCGAAAACGTCAAGGACGCTCATAATCAGGTGGTGAATGATCGATGACGCCAGACTGGCTTTATTCGCATTCAACGGCATTTGGGTGGACAAAGAGCGTTATTAGTATATAGCGTCATGACGACTCCTACGTATGAAGATAGTTATCGACCTGCTCACAAGTGGAGGGAACCGTCACTGGTCTAAATCGTATAATGAAGACTGTCGCAGACGGGACCGTTAAGGCTGCTTACAGGCCTCTAGAAGTAGCCTATGTCTGGTTTGAGAAGGCGACCGGAATCTTCGAGGACCGAAGTTGTGACAGTCAGAGGATAACGAGTTCTAGTCGGAAGGTGAAGGGTGCGCACTGGCGAATAGATGTGCGGTGTGTGTTAAATATATAGAGAACAAATATCCTCAGATGACTTATCGGCCAATGTGCTCTTTCGGAAGCTGCACCGCCCCCTCAATACCGCCCGTCTCGATAAACCGTCGCGCGGCGCCGTCAATACTGACCGGTTCCGCCGCAATGACATCGCGGTCTTGCTTCCGCAACTCCGATGCTTCTCGCAACATGCGCTGTACCTGCTGTGAAAGCTGATGGCCTTGCTCCCGCATCTCCTCTACCGCGATCTTGTAGCGAGGATCCTTCAAGGCAATGCACTTCTCGATAAGGGCATCATATACCACGCGCGAAGGACGGAAGCCAGCGGCCTTCATTTCTTCAAGGTAGAAGAACGCGTCTTCATAATCGTCTTGGGTGAGGCACAGCGAGATGAAGGTCTCATAGGTCAGTTGGTCGGGCTTAACCTTTGCTGCCTTCATGTCCGTCAGCAGCAGGTCTCCAAGCTCGCGATGTGATGCCCGCACGCAGGCCAGGAGGAGATTATTGTAGATGGTGAGGTCTGCGGAAGCCCCATAGTCTGCTAGGCTCTTGTATGCGCCGATGGCACGCTGGAGGTCCCCAAGATTGACGGAGGCTTTGATCAACGCTTGGAGGATGGTGACATCGACGTTCTTCCCGTCCTTCTGTAGCTCGTCGATAATATTCCACGTCGAATCGACAGCCTCTGTGTCGGTCATAGCCTCCGACACGGGGTATGCAGTTTCAGGGAGGGGCTCGATGCCTTCAGTACGCATGATGTCCAATGCCTGGAATGCCTCTTTGAACTGTTTTTGTCGGCAGAAGGCTTCGATAAGGGGTGCGAAGTGATGTTCTTGCCATTTGATTCCAGAAAGCTTCATGACACGTAGCACGTCCGTTGCCAGATCAGGGAAGCCGTTACGAGCGGCCGTATCCAGCACCGACAAGCAGATGCCCTCGCCTGGCTTCATTTTTAGCTCGTGCACAACCGTCTTCCAGCATGAAAGTACGCCGTCCATCTTTCAAGGGAAAACAGTGAGAAGGGGAAGAGTAAAGATTACGTCGGACTCACATATAGCCCCTCGGCGGCAGCGATCAAGCACTTGACCCATATAGTGTGGTCCAGTCGGCGGATTGACGTTTCCTCGAACCAAGTGGCCAAGTCTAGGGCGAGTTTGGGGTAACCAGACTGCGCGGTAAAGGCAATCAGAGACTGCGCAGAATGGACCTCGGGTATAATCCCGCGTGACTTCATGGCGTAAAAATACTGTATGGCAACCTCAAGGTTGCTAGCTTCCACGTATCGGCGGATGATGGAAGAATAGGTGGCTGCGTTGGGAGGTACACCCAGCTCATTCATTTTATTGATGATTTGCCACATGTTTGGGGAGTTGCATCGAAATTGTGCCTGCAGAGGATGTAAGAGCAAATGTTGTATGATGCTGAACGGTATACGATACCTTTATTAGGGCATTGAATACAGCTACATCGGGCTTTACGCCGACCGCTGTCATGTCATCAAGGATAGCCCAAGCATCTAACCAATATCCTTCACTCGAAGCGGCAGTCATGAGCGCGGTGTATGTAGCGAGATTAGGTTGGAAACCCGAAGCTTTCATTTGGGTTGCAATATCTAGACAGTCGCGATACCTTCCCTTATCTGCTGCTGCCATCATTTGCATTGTGAGACGCGCTCTCGTTGTCCGCGTCATAGCCTGTTGAATATCCGTGTCACCTTGAAAGCCTGGAAGCGGTTGGCGAGAGGTTGCTATGCGTGATGACGGCCTGAATACATCTTCAGATGCCTGCGCTGAAGCATGTCTCCGGGTCCAGTTGTCGGCTGCAGAAAAAAATGAGTTTGTCTACAACAAGACTAATTGGAGACTTGCCTAATGAAAGAGCTACCCTACGAGCTTCTGCAGAGCGTACGTGTGAATAGACGCGCTTTAGAGATGACCTTGAGCAGGACGCTAGCATCGGGGAAAGCCTCTTCGCCAACTCTTCGTTTCAGGAACTTTTTACAGTGCAGGCAAGCATGCACAAATATTGGGAGACACGTGCCACGGTGTTTCATTTTTCGGTCCTCGCCTTGTCCTGTTTCTGCCACAGTCGCGTTAGGCGTCACATTCTCGCGATACTCCTCTCTCATGGTAAGTCCCTCAACCACAAAATTATGCCTGATTTCTCACAAACATCGCCTAGTTTTACTCAGAAACGATCCTCTCAAGGCGAGGGCCTCTGGGGAAAGTATGGCTCGCCGCGCACATGGAGCGCAAGCTCTCCAAGACGCAAACTCTGCAGACAGACATTGAGCAATCTGTTGGTGCGTTTATAACTCTGTTCTCGCGAGAATACACGTCTCATAGAAGTCGGACAGACGCGATTATGGGCCAAGAAATTGAAGTCATGGCTCTACGTCTCAGTGGACAACTACTCCTTGGTGTTGTTCGCATCTACAGTCGGAAGGCGAAGTACTTGTTAGACGATTGCAATGAAGCTCTTCTCAAGATCAAGATGGTACTATACTCCCTAGATTTCACTTATCAATTCTGACGCGGTTGCTAGGCGTTCCGGCCAGGTTTAGTCGATATGACTGAGGACCAGCTCGCTGTGAACAAAAATGCAATTACGCTGCAGCCTGGCGGTCTCGATTTGGACTTACTTTTGCCTGATGTTAATTGGTATGCCTTGCCGTTATAATCACCCCTCGAAGGTCTTGTTGACCTCAATATAGGGAGGTAGACTTTGAAGATCGCCCAATACAACCTCACGGCCACCATCAAGCACACATTG
The DNA here is from genome assembly GCA_018851285.1 of Lyophyllum semitale. Taxonomy (NCBI): domain Eukaryota; kingdom Fungi; phylum Basidiomycota; class Agaricomycetes; order Agaricales; family Lyophyllaceae; genus Lyophyllum; species Lyophyllum semitale. The sequence continues at coordinate 15,692 of JABCKH010007909.1, read as the reverse complement.
AAGACATCACTCTCCGAACTGTGAACGACTTCCAGGACTTTGACCTCGACGACCCATTCGGCATCGGTCCCTCAGACGGTATAGGGTCTCAAGATTTTGAGGTGGACCTTGGTCTCGACTGGGACGCTGCGCCAACGAAGGAAGATAAAGAGGATGAAATGAGCGTGGACGAGAGCATTGGTGTTGGTCGCGATGCAGCAAGCCGCCGGGACTCTATACATTCACACCTTCTTGGGCGGAATGGTATGGACGTCGATATGGATATCCTGTCGAATCGAAGCAGGACTCGGGAACCGTCGGAGCACCCATTCGATAATGATGTCAACATGGACTTCCCGGACCTCGCGGGCATGGATTTGGGCGACTTGGGCATTGGCTTCGACGACCTTCCGCCTCAGGAGAAAACGCCTGGTCAGACGAGGACTTCGTCGCGTGCCTGTAAGTCTCGTCAGGGAATTTTTGCATTTTCATTCGCTCATCCGTTCCCTATCAGCATCACCTCTTACCGAAGCGCCAGTCACACCTCCGCCTGGTGAGCCGTTGGAAATCCCCCAGGAAGCCGCCAAAGCGAAGCGAATACCTAAGGAGAAGAAGCAAATTATAGATTCTGTAACAGAATTAGCAGACGGTCCTGGCGCTAAAGTTGGGCGAGGCCGCGCCGGAGGGCTTGGTGCCCCCATGACCAAGGACGTCAGTGACATCGTTACCGAACAGCAATTCCTCCCTCGCTCGTCCGTCGTCATGCGTCTCCTCGCCATCCGCGGCGATCCTCTTTCCCACTTCCTCCCTACCAAAGTCACTCCTAATGGCACGTTCTTTTGTGCTGCACCTCCAGGCTTGGCCCCCGAACTTGCTGAACTTTTTATGCGACCCGTTAATGGTGCTCCCAAACGCCGTGGAGCTTCTCCTGACAAAAGCCCCAGTAAACGCCAACGTCTGGATACCGGTGTCCACGAGACTGAAGAGGTCGAACAGGCAAGACGGGCAGGCAGTCTAGCTCCAAGCCATGGTCTTGGAAGCGATATCATGGGGAGAGCCAGCGTTGGCCCCGACGGTCTCATTGACTTTGCGGACCAGACAGGGGGACCGGAAGATTTCCAGCTGGATATTCCTGAATTTGATATTGGCCTTCCTGATATAGACATGGATCGGGGACGCTCAAAGTCTGCTCCGCCCTCTGAGCTTAGTCGGTTATCTACGCCTGGCCCCGATGGTATTCCTATTGAGGAAGGTGATGAGTCGTATGCCGATGCTACGTGTCCAATTGCGATGTTTGATATGCGACCGTCCCAGACACAGTCTCAAGCCACGGAGAAGGATACGTCGGCAGCTGACTATGAAGGAAAGGGGTACAGCAAGAACACCATGAAGGCAGTGGGATTGATTAGGAAAGAGCTGCAGCCTGTTGCAGGCCAGGAAGACGAGGACAAGGTGCTCAGTTTCCGGAAATTTTCTGACAAGGTATGTCTTTCAACACATGTGCGATACCTCGTTCTCAACGTTGACACCGTCGGATAGGCATCCCGCCGCGCCGCCGCGTCATTTTTTTTCGAGCTGCTCGTTCTTGGCACGCGTGACTGTGTAAAACTCTCACAGTCAGTACCGTTTGACAATATTGAGATCAGGGCCAAAGACAAGCTCTGGGAACAACAACGCCATGGCTCTGTTGCGCCCTCACGCTTTGGATCAGTCGCCCCCTCCCGACACAGTTCCGTCGCTCCCTCACGCCAGGAGTCTTTAGAGCCATCGCTCGCGAGTGGCGAATTTGTAGTGGGGTCCATCGGGTCTGCCATGGGCTTGTAGGCTTTCGTTTCTTGCTTTCACCATCGTTCTCTTGATTTATTTAGAGGATATTTCATCTATTTCCTGGTTGGCTCTGGACGTACACCACACTATCTTTTTTATACCGCACCGCCCATGCTTTGTTGTATCACCTATTTCTGAAATTGTTCTTACATTTGTATCGGTTGTAGTTAGTATTTACATACTAGTTAGTTGAATTTCAATGATGAATTGAACTTGTACGTGTTAGCCCCGTGGGCAGTCTAGCGATGAGGCCTCAGAGACGTGACACTGACAGTGTTTCATGCTTCTCTGCGTTCAGTTGGGGATCGGTACAGGTGCGTTATTCTTCCCATCCACATCCAACGCCAGGAGAAACCTGCTGACGAAATTGTATCCTCCAACAGTTGCTGTCGCCTCTACCAACTGTTGATTGTTCAAGAATTTTTGCAAGTTAGCGAAGATACGATCGGGGACTTTGGCAGTGTTGGTGCTCCAATCCGTGAATGTCATCATCGCAGCAAGAGAGGGTCCAAGGGTGCTGGTCACGTCCGTGCTCTCTTTGAATGGAGGATTCAACCGGATAACACGAAGCTGCTTGGTCGTAAGACCTTCCGAGCGACCGACAGGTTCGTGTTGAAGCCTTCATCGCTTGGGATTATCACCAGCTGGATATGGGAGAAGATTTGGCCTACCATTCATACGCCGCTTCATTCAATGTTGCTATTCGCAGGATCTGTGATTGGGTGTTGGTCATTATTGGTATGTCACGTTGAAGTTTGAAGCGGGTGTGCTTACAATCAACTCCCTCATATTCCCAGGTATCGTTGTGTTGCTCCTAATGACTCCGAAGAGACTGTTCCAAGTCGATGCCACCAAGGGAGCGTTGAGCCTGGTACCCACAGATTCAGTGGCTAGGTTGTGTTGCGTCATTACAGACTCACAGAGCACCATCCAAAGCCAGCAGAGTTCCGTTTACTCGTCTGGCTCGAATTGCATCTGCTATCTACGAAGAATGTGAATACACTGTGGCGAGTTACAATGAGATAGGCAGCGAGTGCTCACTGGATCGGTGCCAGGTGCAGGGAACACGTAGGGAACGCGGGCAGGAAAGTTGTCATCCCGTTTCTCCGTCACGGATGCCTGGATGGCCACGCCAAGGGAGCTGAGCGCTGAGAGTACGACCGTCAACAACAGAAACAGGGGCCTCAAAGTCATGGCTCTTGAGAGAAAACTACGCTAGCCACGCATTTCTTTTGTACCCCATGTGTGAGGACGAGATCTATACCCGTTTGACATTGAAGCCTTGACCTCATGACTGCTTATATATGTACATGCATCATCTGCACAAAAGGCTATCACCTCTGGTACCTGGGCTCCGCAAGGACTTCCGTGAACCCATTCGAAGAAGGCGTGAGATAGACGTCGCCTCTGATCATGTAGTAACTACCCCTTTGTAACGCCAGTGCAATATGGGAGAGAGAAAACGAGAATCAAAGGAACTACTGATAAACACGGAGTGAGTTGATTTCCCAGTACGCTTCCCTGAACCTGTCAGGATTGTTGTCAACGACTGCAAAACCGTGTTAGCAGAGGGAAGGTTCAAAACTTCTATGACTTACAATCGTTACAGGTACTGGGTCCACAGCCCGCCGATGGAAAGGTTGCACCTGCCCAGTCACCCTAAACGACAAAAGGTCGTGAGATCGAATGATCGCCACAAAGAAGCAATCACTTGCGCAAAAAGTGGTATCGAAAATCATCTGGTGTTCGTCGAAAAATGCGTCATGGTCGCATGAGTCGGTGGAGAATCGAGCCTCAGGGGGTCCCCAGCTTTCGTCGGGGAAGATATTCTTGGAGCCTTGACTGACTGCGAGAGGGACGTATGGATCGATTCGAGACCAGAACCAGATGTTAATGCCCTTGGCCTTCGACCGTTCCAGGACGTACCACCCGCCACCAACATCGTTAAAGCCAGTGCCGTATGAGTTGCTCTTGTTGAACGCTGTGCCGCAACCTTGGTTGTAGTTCACGTTGGCGTCGCAGTCCGAAGATACCGTTTGGCTACGGGGAAGGGATGAGGGAAAGCATTAGAATATAGCATAAAAGACCAACCCATTCTGGCCACGAGGCTCATGCATGGAGCATCCAGGAGTGGTATGTAAGGAGGCAAGGTTTTGTGTATTCATATGCACGCCTTGGATAAGATGAGTGGGCGAATCGGTACAAAAGGGCAACCACAGCTCGCTCACCTTCGATTATGTCTATCTCCCCACCATTGGGCCAACGACCTGCGCTGCTTAAAGTCCAAAAGGCCGGCCATGCTCCGCATCCCACTGGCATATGAGACAGGTCCAGAATCGTAATCGAGTCGCCGTAGGCTGCGTTGGAGACAATGCGAACACTATTACGACCTCGAGTGTCGGGAGCTACGACCTGGTACGCGTCGGCACGCATCACGAATTTGTTGTAGGAGGCTGACACTCATGAGTTTAGGAGGATAAGGAGGAACAAGAGGCATACCGTAGGATAGGTTCGCGGCCTGAGCAGCCCACATATCGACGTAGTTGACTCTCCCATGCGTTGGATCGTCAAAGGTCTCCCACCTCCAATTGTGGAAAAAGTTACCGCCAATGTATGTGTCTTTGATGCAGTAGGCTTGCGTTATGGTCGTGTAAGCAAGAGCGAGAGTGGGGATAAAAATCATGAGGAAAGGTGCGATAACAGGTGTGGGGCAACGAGGGATGTCTGGAGCACGACAGTAGTTACTTAAAGCCTGGAGATCTGGCGGCTGACACCATGAAGAATGGGGAAGTAAAGCAGGTGTCTCTGAAGAATGGAATCATGCTTTGAACCATCAAAGGATGGAATGATGCGACGCGGTCACATGACCGCATCGACGCCTTAGGTGCACACAAGTATCACCACCTTGGCGAGATCCCCTATAGTTGTCTTGATAATACGACCCTATTACACCATGTCTTATCCTGTGTATAAAGGTGAGCAATGTTGGCTTCCGATACCAATCATGCCTTGGTCGCCCACTCTCAGTCTTCTCGTCTTTTCAATCGGTGCCTTTGCGCAACAGGGAATCAGTTTGGATTCTGCGACTACCACCCACGAGCCTCTAGTTGTTCGTCCGATTTCAACTGCATCCCCTGGTGTCGTTGTCTACAGCTACTCAACCCCCACTCCATATCTCAACCCGACATCCGCGTTCAGCGATTTTGTGCCGTCATCTACGGATTCTCCACCGTTTATGCCACCGCCTCCCCATATATGGCCCACATGGTCTATTCCAGGCTATACTCATCCGACCTCTGCGAACTCGGGAGCTGGCTCTATTAATGCGGGAGCCATCGCAGGTGCCGTCATTGGTGGCTTTGCACTTGTCATTGCAGCAGTAGTTGCCATCTTCTATTGCCGAAAGCGAAAAGGCTCATCTCGCAAAGGATCGGCCCGTGGTAGCTGGCAGGATCTCGAAGGAAAAGGGGCTTCAGCTTCATCTAATAATGCGAGCCCTTGTCCACATCCTCCCGACGACGCGAAGGTTCCAGAATCAGGCGTTCAGGACCCTTATACGAAATATATACCCCGTAAAGAGGGGAGCTCAAATTCCGTTTTCCCTACAGTTAGTCGCATTATGCGCCACCACTCGTCCTCAGACCCCTTCGCGGATCCTCAGCCACCTCGGGGGCATTATACACCCTATAGTCTTCGTAACGGGAGCCCAAATACCATTGAGATGAAAATCAACCCCTCATCTCCGTAAGGTCAGCTCGATTCACAGTACCTCTACATATGAATCTGTGCGTCTTCCTTTTTTCTCCTGGAGGATATTTTCAAATAATAAAACAAAAACAATCAAGGTACTAATCAGAAGCACCATGTAATTATTCACTTCGAGCTTGGACTCCATATGCTCCTTCAAGCAGTCATAAACTAAACTTTTGTGTACTCTATTATCGAAATAATTTATGTCTTGAAGCATCAATACGTATATACCTTGACCAGACTTTGACTGTTTACTCTATACTATAACCTTTGATTCTGAACTTCATCTGACAGCTTTTTCACAACTGCTGTAGGAAGCTAAGGATGGCGACTGCGTCTCGACGATACCCGCCCCCGTCCCAGTGACAGTCATATGATAGACGTATTGTTAATTTTTTAGGTTCGCATGCTGACTTGAGCGCCACGGTCAAGGCATAATGAACTATGCAGGGTGATTATGAAGTGGACATAAAAAAACTTCCAATAGTGTGGTTTTATTTCCTTTTCGGTTTAATGGAGGTCCATCGCCGACAGACATCATAAGGTTTTCCGGTACGTCACAATGCTTTACGGCTATAAGCAAAATATCCAGAGGGAAGCCCTTTACAAAGCATGCCGTCCCGAATTCTTGAGTTTTGCACGCGCTGGCCTTCACCCACTCAAGGCTGGTGCTGGGGAAGTTACCAGATCGATCCACGCGTAAGAACAAACAAGCTGGTAAATGAGTTCGTTGTACAAGAGATATATGTAGGGGCTGTATATGGTTAGAAAAGCGAATTGATGACCCCACTCCCGATAGCAGAACCTGTGCATTTATAAACATTGAGTAACTCTTCCGACGCTTAACATGTATTAAGCTTACCAGCCCCGAATCCAACGCCTCCCGCGGCTGAATGAGCCAACTGTGTGTTTTCAAGTTACAACGGTGTGAACATTAATTGAATTATAGGACTACCAACACGACGTACGGTGTTGCCAAATTTGCCTCCAAACATTCCTTTCTTTGGTGGATTCTGGTTATCCGCAGGAAGGTTCGGACCTGCTGGTGGGGTCTGGCCCGGGAGCGCCAAAGGTGGAGGGCCACCGTAATGCGTGTAAGCCTGGCCTGGAGGCGGAGGACCCTGATAGCTACCTGGCGATTGGTAAGACGAGGATGCAGGCGCCATGGCGTACCCCAAGCTAGCAGCTGGTGTGGGCTTTTCAGAGGACGAAGAGGGAGCAGGCGAGGTAAGAACACCCTGCGTCTGTGGTATCCGCTCGACATAGTTAGAAGGGAAGAGACCCTCTCTTCCATTGTGGCGACCAGTCCACCAGTCGGCGTTTGTTTCGGCCATGATATCAAAAACATCTCCTGCGCGGAATGAGAGATCAGCTGGATTCTGGTTATAGAATGATTTCGCGAGTTAGTTATGTATCGTGATATGATAGTGGAGAGAAAGTACACACCTGCCCGTTTTCATTGTAATCCCATGCCGCTTTGGCCCGAAACAAGACCGTTCCGATGGGGGTACTGGCAGCTGGCGGAGGTTCGTAGGGAATACCAGCGGGACTTGACGTGTATGGAGGCGTGATTATAGTGTTCTGTAAGCTGGGAAACGCGTCTGTAACCGTCAGATTCCGGGTCTGCTGGACGAGCGCTGCCTCGGTGATCGAAGGGGATTTCGGAAGTTTCAAGAGGATATCTCGTGCATCGTCCTGTGAGATCTGTTTCTGCGCTACAAGGAATTCTATATTCTGTTTTGTCTGAGAGAGGATATGGGCAAGAAGAGGCGCGGCGTCCATAGTGTCAAGTTAAGTAGTCGCGCGCAGCCATGACTTGCGGTATCACGTGGGCCCTAATTACCTTCGGGCTTCAGATGGTGAACCACATATGTAGTACATCGTACACTTTTGCGTAGACAAATTAATCGAAACAGTCAAGGTTCTTGTAAGGTAACTATCACTGGGCCATTCCTGGACCTCCACCGTCCGGATTCCTCTGGATGAAAGACTGGAGCATTTCATAGTTGATGCTCGAGGGTACTGGGTTCCGCATTCCGGTATTCACAGGCCGTGGCATACCAGCAGCCATCATAGCCTGTTGCTGGCTGCTCCCCATGGTGCTCATTATTCCCATACCACCATAATTTCCTGAAGGAGGGACGTTGCCGCCAAAGGACATATCCGCGTGCTGCTGCTGCTGCTGATTCTGCGCTGCCATGTTCATAGCATTCATTGACATGAGGGCGTTGTTGGTCCCAGGATTATTTCCAGGAGCTCCAACACCTTGAGGCAAATTTTGTTGTCGATGAACCTGGAGTGCTCGTTGCTGCTTGACGTGATTCATGAACCCATCTCGTTGTTCTGGTGTCATCGCATTCAGCCGCGCACGCCATTCAGGGTTGGTGGGATCAATCCCTGGCACGTTCGCCATGGGCTGCGAAGATCTGGGCATGTCGGGAATCCCAGTGACCGGGAAGCAGGCGCCTCCAAGGCTGGTGCCATTGACTGGGAAGAAAATAATGTTATTTCCCTGTTCACCTGATGGCAGTGTCCACGCCGCGACGGCATACTGAAGTTACGTTTCAGTAATTACTTCATAAGATAGATGTTTAGGATCTCACAGCATTCCTAGCAATCAAAAGCCCGGCTAGACTTTTGAGGTTGGCCTCGTTTCCCGCTGGGTCCGGAATATTGTGCGTCTGGGGCATAAAGCTACAGAGGACGGGTTGGTGGCGTTTGAGCCAACCTTGAAGTTCCGGATATGGTACTGCGGGCTCGCGCGCAGGCATTAACATCATCGCGGTCGGCCACGTCTCTACCCGACTGCGAGCAGGAAATACGTCGTTCAATCAGCTCACAATCAACAGATAGCTCATACCTTGCTGTGATATTCGGTGTATTCGCTACCACCCACACGACGGTTTCTTTTTTATTCCCGAGCTGGTCTGTCCCACTGTATGACAAAGTGCCTTGCCAAATAGTACTTGGGCCCATCCCAACGAGGTGCTGGTCGCTGGATGGCCCAACAGGCTTCATACTCATGTTGACGTTTGGAAGGCCAGTCATATTCTGAGACGACTGCATTGGCCGCGCTCGCTGCTGCTGATCAACCATTTTCTGCATCTGCGCAGCCAGAGCCGCACTGGGCACCTGGGGCATTGGCGGCCGCGTTTGTGTAACGCCTTGCTTAGGGCCAGATCCGCTCGCAGTGCGGTTGTGACCGAGTTGTGCGGCATGCGCGTGGGGATCAACTCTGCCTTCAAACTGGTTTGGGGGATGAGTCGCCTCGGGCAGGGTCTTCTGCACGGATGGTCCCGTCATCTGTGCCTCCTCGCCTTCGTGGGCCGTTTGATTCTGGGTCTGGGCCTGAGCGGCGCTTTGGAGTTGGGGATTATTCTTGGAATATGCTATTAATGCAACCTTGAATGTCTGATGGACAGCATGCTTCTTTATAATCTCCTGTTGCAGATTGTCTGCCAGCGACGTATTTCCTGAGTTTTTCGCGTTTTGAACGGAGTGACCGAGAGTGCGAATCTGTTCTTCGACAGTTTTCACGGCTGTCATAAGGTTTGACAGGTTGTAATTGGGTAGCGCAGGGTTTGTCCCAACATTTCCTGGTACTTGAGCAGGAGCTTGTGCTGTGGGTTGAAGGAGGGTTTGAGTCGGAGGCTGGGCTCTGAGTTGTGGTGGAAGGAGGGGTGATGGTTTCGGTTGGTTTGAAGGTGTCTTTGGCGCCGCTGCCTTTGGGGAGCCGTCAACAGCTGTATGGGCCAGCCGGGCCCGTTTTGGATCGGGTGTGGTATGTACATCTCCAGGACGCTTGACCGCTGATGAAATCGTATGCGTGAACTTCGTCTTCTTCTGCTCTAGCAGAATCGGGGTACCTTTTTGAGGCGACATGGGGAAGCCTGCGAGAAGAACAGAATGCGGCGATCGTGTGGGAAACCAAGGCTCCTTCGGCGCACCAGGAGCTATCTGTGAGAGCGTTGTGAGAATTTAGATAACCCGGAGGTGAAATTGAAGGCGACGCACAGCAGAGTGGATATCTGAAAAGCGGGTTAAATTAGGCCGAAGGTTGATGGTGCTAAAGCTGATGTTTCTCTACGAGGGGATGAGAACATTCTACGAAGTTACATAGAGCGCCGTACCTTGTTCAGCTCAGCGGGCATCTCCTCCCATGTCATAGAGTCTAGGTGAGGAGAATCATTCCATTGGGGGTGTAAAGAGGCATCAGGGATAGTGCTCGCAACGTGAAAGATATGACTAGCGCGGGGGCGACCTTGCGGGGGGACAGAATGCAGGATATCGAAAAGCTACACGAACATCAGTCGACAGTCACGTTCTTGGAAAAGAGAACTGACCTCCATTGCTGCTACCAAACCCTCCAAAGCAGCCATTCCACGACTTCCACCAGAGTTCGTGGACCCAATTCCAAGATTCATAGGTGTATCTTTCATCTCCTTCGTAACTGGCTGATGGTCGACAAAAAACCGTTTACAAAGGATTGGAGTAGGCAATGTATCCGCTGTAGCATAGGTGATAAACGCCAGGCGCGGCTGAAAGTATTACCTTAGGTATTGACGGGAGTACTGGTGTTGAGTACCTACTTTGCAACCAGGGTTGGCCTCACTCAGGCGTCGAAGCATGGGTGAAATATATTCCTTAATGATACGGAGCCAGTCGTTGGCCACCACTAGGGAGGACTCGACGACGAAGGCGACGGCGAAAGTGTCAGATCCATGTGGCACAGGAGCTTGCTCCGAGGCCATTCGTCGGGCAGAGGCTATGGCAAGGACACTTGGTATACTTTGTGGTGGCTAGTACTAGGCACAGGCACGATTAGATATGCTGTCATCAATCATTTGTTTGGTGGTCAAGGGAACATCCGTTCAGAGTCATATATAAAGACCATGGGCTGTGTTTCCGAACCCTCAGAAAGCTGGACTTTCTCCCTAGTGACTCGTTGACGATCCTTATATTATCATGCACACCAAGACCGCCACTCTTGCACTCTTTGCACTCATCGCTGCATCTAATGCTGCTCCTCTGTCGGATCGCCTGAGCTGGTCCCAACAAACCCGCGGTCTCAGCCAGAGAGCAAATCCAAGGTACATTGATCCTCTTCCGATATACCAGCAACCAGGCTCACCATACCATAGCTGCAGTGGGGAGAAGGGTATCTGCTACCTTGGTGCCGCCGCCGCCGCTCAAAGGCGGTCGCCTGAGGACGATCCTACTGACCCTCCTGCTCCAGAGGGTTCCGAGTCGACCGACCAACCGCCTGAGCCATCCGAAACCCCCGAAAAACAACCTAAAGCCGCCTCCCCCGAAACCCCTTCCCAGTCCCCTATTGATGCACCACCGGCTGATGGTTCTCCGGCTTCCGAATCGCCCGCCCCCTCAGAAACGCCGGCTACCACAACGACAACACCTAGTAGTGCACCTCCATCCCAAACTGGCGGTCCTGGAAAACAGATTGGAAACGGTGTGATGATACAGCCGGGCGACGTGACTTGGATTGGCAAATCGTTGTTTAAATTCTTTGGTGGTTTATTCTAAACGTGCTTCGGTTGTTCGTAGAAGCGACACATCAGTTTCATATTCTACAACATCCCTTAATCCTGTTCGTGCGTGATGTTGATACCATTCATGATTCAAGCATGAAAAGCGCTGCTCTCGTCCACATGCGGATTCTTGGGGCGGTGTATTATCGTTTCCTGTAACCAGGGGGAAAGGCGGCGACGCCCCCTCTTAGGCGCTGAAGGAAGTCTTCCCAATAACAATGTGATGCTCAAGTGGGGCTCACGCTGCTTTATGGCTTTCGAGAGGCCAGCTAAGCTAATTAGGGACGCGACAAGCAAGCACGTACCTAAGAACGGACAGATATGCAATATAGCTAACTCTATCATCCAGCTAAATTGGCCAGAGGTCGAACAGCGTGTCGGCGACAAGGTTTACATCCACAAGTGCTAGTAATATATAAATCCTACACACAAGAGACAGGCTGTAATTCGTGACAGAGCGAAAGAAGGGGAGATAGGTCGTAGCTGGGTACGAGCGATAGTTGTTACGTAGTTTTCAATTTGGGAGCGCTTTTTCCGAGCACCTTGCGTCGCTGGGCGATCATGTATGTATACATAACATATAGGCCTGTAAAGGTCGTAAGCGAGTCGTAAATGGATCTGGGGTATGACTGAGGACACTTACCCGGCCACCAGATGGCAAAAAGCACAGCGCGGATGTAGTCAGTGGGTTTCCACATACCGTGGAGCCACGACTGCCAGCCTGGTAGGGGAGAAGAGTATGGGAGGGTTGCATAGATGAGGAAGGCCTCAGAGGACGCGCCGGTGGGATAGAGGAGGTAGAATGTTGTGTAGCGCAGATACAGAAGGATGTACGCTTCGAACCCAAGGAGGGCGCAGGCATAGTAAGAGTAGCGGATGACCTCTGTAATGGACCAGGAGAGAATCATCGAGGTATAGATAGGGTTTGAACGGACCTGGAGGAAGGAGTCTATCAGCACTTGGTACTTATTCGTTTACGCATAAAGATAATAGTCACGCTTTCGAACTGCTCAACGATGCCCCAGACCAGGAAGAGTCTGCTCGCAACCTGGGCAGCGGTAGTCTGCAGCGGACTCCTGACCCACCTAAGCAGGACATGAACGACCTCTAGCACGGCCAAGCTTTGCACGAAAGCAGTAGGCGTGCCCACGCGCGCGTAGGTCGACGTCGAACGGCGGTACAGGGGTCGCAGTGCGAGAGGGATGCGGGACTCGATGGACGCGGCGGAAATGATGCCGGAGGACTTGAAGATGGGAAAGCTGGAGAGCAAACGAGTGAGTGTCGAGGAGGCGGTTTTGGATGAGGCGATGGCGGTTCCGGGGGCGGTTCCGTCGAGATTGAAGAGATAGGTGAGGGTGAGGACGAGGATGTACGACCATCCTACTGCTGAGACGATGTTGAACGCGATTAGGTAGTATTTGACCAAAGCAGGCGTTATCGCTGTGGGCCACGCGTCAGACGAGACAACGCAAGCAGAGAGAACCGGCAGCTCACGTTTAGTCCTAGATTTTGGAGGAACCGGTGGCATTGCTTTAGCGCTAGCCATGGCGTATGGTTGCAGGATTCAGAGTCGTTGCTCTCGATCACATGGCAACCACCCCTGATTATATTCAACAGAAAATAATTTATTGCTTCACGGTTGCTTCGAATTCACCAACACTTCGTCGTATGTCGTAAAAGGTCGTATCGCCCAGGTGGTGCATAAGTAGTAAGCGGGCAGTAAGTACAGGAAGGCGGGGTAATTTTGTGCAGAATAAACAACAGAGCAGACGACATGTGCCAGCGCTGATGGGTATACCGATTGTACGAAAGGTATGTATGTGTAGTGGCAGTTGGTATGCGGTTGCGACGAAATAAATAAGGATAGATGTTGTCATCAGATTGAAGAGCAGAAGCGAGTGAGTGGTTGAGATATGAGAAATTGTTGAAAAGAGAGGAAAAATAAGTAAAGGAGTGTGGAGACAGGGATGGGCCTGTGGGTGTTTTCCGGGACAAAAGCCTGCATGAGAAATAGTAAAAAAATTCCAAATCCGGGGGATGTACAAAAACAAGTCAAGGTGGGGCGTGGGTATGGGTGGACTTGTGGGGTATATTGCGGGTTATATGTTGGGGAAAAGGCTACCGAGTAGTCAGCGCACTGAGCAACTGACGGGAGCGTGAGGTTTGCTCTGCGCTCGTCAAGGCCCTGCCGGGCGTGGAAAGCTGGGGCGCCAGTGGTGTCCGTCGTACGAGAGATCAGCGTGCGCCATCCAGGATGCCCCTAACATCGGGTACGGAGGTCAGGTCCGCGAGGAAGGGAACGAGGTCGGTGAGCTCAGCATCGTGGGGGTCATTGAACCATGACGAGACAGGGACGGCGTTGTTTGGGTGGAAAATATACGACGCAGGAGAGTTGTCGAGGATGATGGTATCTGCTATTGGTCGGCCGAGTTGAGAGAGGTCCTTCACGTAGTTGCCCTTGTGACTGAAACAACTTTCCCTGAATAGCCTGTGCGCGACGACACGATGGATATCGAGCTTGTCCAGCACGGGGTCCGCATACTGTGAAAGTAATCCATACATCAGCTTGGTAAGATATATCTGAATCGCACGGAACACACCTTGCTCAGACTAGCAGTGAAGATTACAACTTCGTACAGTTCTCCCATCTTCTTCAAAAAGTCATCAACACCAGGTCGCTTGAGCACGTGGAAATGATGCCAGTGGTATTCGATTTCTACAGGGACGATGAAGTCCGCCTGCTGGACCGCCTAAGATAGATCATAAGGGTGAATATGGCTCAATGAGATGACGCAACGCGGGATGGACGCGCCTTAAAGCTGCTGTGGACAAGGGTCTCGTCCAGATCGAGAACTAGGCACTTCCGGCCTGCGTGTTCCGGCAATATAGGCGGCAACAATGGTTTCGGTAAGCCGTCCTATAGACCCGCCCAGTGAGTTGATATACAAACGAAGCACGTGGCAGAAGCTTGAAGGAAAACACGTACAGGACCGATAGGTATCCCTGAGCCCCCCTTCTTGATCAACGCCTCCTCATCGTCCTGCTCCAATATCATGCGCCTGTCATCCTCGTCATCCGTATACGTCGTCCCGTCAGACTCATCCGCTGAATCCTGCGTATGTGTCCTCGTCACCTCGACTGGAGTTGATCCTGTCGACCCAGGTGGCTGAACGGCACCTGACGTCACGCCATCCGTCTCGTCCTCTGGCAGGAGGTGCGAACTCGGGGGTGGAGTCACAATGATTTCCGAGTCGGTGGGTGACGGTGGAGGGTGTCCTGGAACGGAGGCGATGGTCAAGGGGATGAGCTCGAGGTCGAGAGGAGAGGAGGCGCCGGATGATGGGGTGGTGTGGTTTTCCTGGGTGACCTGTTGCATTTCATGGCTGGTGCCGTTGCTGCTGCCCTTTGGAGAGCGCTGTGGGTCAGCCACGCCGATGTCGTTTCCACCGTTGATATCGTTCCTGAATTCTTCCACGTCAGGGCTCACACATGGGACGACTTTGTGCACGACCCGCGAGAAAAGGGAGGGTCGGGGTCGGGAGGATGAGGACCTCCTTCCGCTGGAGCGGCCAGACTTATTGATTGAAGGATCAGACAGTGCCCCTTCTGAGCTGGATTTGTTGGCGGTCATGCGACGGTAGAATGGGACACGCCGGCTGTTAGCGGTTAACGTCGCGTTGACAGATCCTTGTTCCCTGTCCGTCTCGTCTGCCTGTTGCACGGTCGTAGGGACAGCGCTTCCTGCCACTGAGAGCAGCTCTGGCGTACTTGAAGACAGCTCGGGGACTGGGACCTGTCCTTCGACAGTGGACGGTGGCTCAGCGGCCAGAGTGCCTGTGAAGGAATTTGTCACATGAGTTCACTTTATGGGAAAGGTTATTTATGGTGCAATCTCACTGCTTGTACTAGCAGAGTTCTCTGCGGGGTGATTCACCTGCGGAACGACGAGGTCGTCTGGTGGGACCGCTTCCTTTCCCTGTCGCGCTGCTCCTGTTTTTCTGCTTCCGCCAGAAAAAAGACGTTGCCGTAGGGAAGGTCGTGCAGCAAGAGAAGGACTTGTGGCTGGATCTGGTTGAGAAGAGTTCATCTGTGGGAGGGGGAAGGGCAACTGATGAAGTAGAGGCGAGAAAGCTTGGAACAAGGGTAGAGGCAGCCTGAGCCTCGAGGTTCCTTGTCAGAATCCCACGCTTATCATCAATTTATCCCTCCTCCCGTTATCCTCATAAAATTGCACTATCCTTTGCTCCTCCATCTATGTGTATACGTACTCCATCGTGTACTGTATCTCCTGAGGGAGTGCAGCGCAAAAGGTAACTGTGTGCCCGACCGACATCGCCACCTTCCTTCACATCGACAAGTCAATCACCGCAATCCTAGATATTAACTGTCACCAAAGTTGCTTCTCGCAACAGACGCGAGCTCTTGATGCCAACATGGAATCGCAACAGATACGGTGCGCCATGAGTGCCAGCCAGGATTTGAATCAAGCGTTCGAATCCAGAGCGTGTCGAATCTTTCTAGGACTTCTTTCCCCACCTTCGGTGTAATTTCCGGGATTAGTCAGCGTTTCGAAGCAGCCGACCTTGCATA
>JABCKH010007908.1:6617-21808 GCA_018851285.1 Lyophyllum semitale | reverse complement strand
ATACAACCGCGACGGGGGAAATAACATGGTATAATTTGAAGGCGCGCAAGAAGGGCGGGGATCGAACGCAGTAAAAGCCTCAAATTTACAAGGCGCTTGCGCAGGCCCGGGTAGATCGGAGTCGACGCACGTTGCAGCCGGAGGTGTTTGGAAAACAAGACCAAGCAACGCGTTGACCATATTAAGTGGTCGGCAGTCCTATCATTGCAAGCTGGCGTCGATGAGTGCGTTGTCATGAGCATCCAGTGGTAAGTATACTGTAGGCAGTGTGTAGGGCTTAGGTAGGACTCGGATGTTTTAATTTCGTCGATGTAAATACTACAATTTCCCCAACGACTGTAGCCATGTCTTTGCACTAAAGCTATCCAGGAGGCTAGGACTTCCAGCTGGATATATTATCCTTCCACGAGACTCGTCATCGCTCATCAATGTCTCCAACTGCATGATAGGCCAATGCACATCCGTCGACGCCTTCACCAAACACTGCAGTAATAAGCGTCTTCTGCATGACGGGTAGAACCGCGTCGCTACCCCACTACTGTGAAAGCCGCCAAATAATGATACAACTATGAGGCACGCTAATCAGGCGAGAATACCGAAATCACGCGTCCTTGAATTTGCGTTTAGAGACAACTCTGGCGACCAAAAGCGCAAGTTGAGCCAGCTGTGATATTTGAGAAGTACACATTAACTTGACATTAACAGATATCTTATGAGTACACCTTGGTGGAAGCAGCGTACCTGCTTGCAATAACTCGACATGAAACAGTGACTGGGTGAGGAGTGTTGCGCAGCATCTTTCTAGGTAGTGAGAGGACAAATCGTAAGCTTGCGATGGAGTTCGTATCCATTAAGGCTCAGCTGGCAAAAGCACCAATTAACTGATACATAATTGACACGAACCGCCTGCGAGTTCACTGCTTTACAACTGCCCTCCTGAGCAGGGTTTTCCTCTAGTGTTACCAAACGGCGTGATACGGTCGCCATCATAGTTAGCCTAGGACTCTATAAGAGGTTCTCCTAGAGAGGCCTCGTCAGCAACGTCTTAAACAGATGTGATAACTCACGTCAGGCATAGGGCGGAGGCAAGATTGGTTCTGTCTCTGAAGACCGAGTCTCTGCCAAGGCAGCCTCCATCTTTGACTGTTGTAATTCCGCCTCTCGGCACATCGCTGCCAACGCATTGTGAAAATCCCACTGGTAGACTGTACGATACCAGGTACCCTCCCCACATAGATCTAAACTCCCATGCATCAAGAGGTGTGTGGCGACTTCAAACGGGATTCTGAGAAGAAGCACTGCCCCGATGACTGCTAGTAACCAAGTTATGTCGGACTGGCAGCTTGTCGTGGCATTTATATTATCTAGTGTTCATGAGCCACGTCTTCCGAGACGTATGGAAATCCAACGACTCACTCATTGGCACCCAAACTAGTACTATCAGTAATGCGGTGAAGTCGGTCAGCGCTTTCGAGGGGCCATGATACCATGATGGAGGGAGTAATGTGGTCGCCATGATCGTGAAGGCAGTCGCGAGGGCGGGTAAGGCAGACCATAGGGTCGCGGAGATCGTTGCGTTCGTAGAATAGTTGATTTGGGCGATAGGAGAGCCATCTTTACGGTACTCCCAAGGATAATTCAGCCATTGGCAGCTGAAGACCATAGCCGCATATGGCAAAACAGTAACAAGTAAGGATAGACCCGGAGGTGAGGAGTTATCCATGGGCAAAATGGTGGACCCTGCAAGCGGCGATGTGATGTTGCGGCATCATGTACGCCATGATTCTGATAAGGAGGTGAGACAGTTTGAGACCACGATATTTCACATGTTCCGCTCGTGAATATCGTAAGTTAGTTAGTTGGTAAGGTCCAGCGGGATATGAAGGGATAGTACAACTAAATTCGTTATTTGTTCGAAACTTGAATATGACCGTGAAAGGCGCAAATTACCAGATAAGCTTAGGAAGTGTTGGGACGGGGTCGTTAAACGCGGTCTTTGTGGCGGTCCTAACTAAAGTCATGAGCTGCTATTCTGATATAACGGATTTCGGACTGACTTAGCGGCTCCAGGGAGCGTAGGACCATCTAATTCGAAGCTGGATAAAAAGTCCGCCCACGTCAGAATGTACTCGTCCAACGTTGCACATCGTACGATATCGAACCTGACAATGTATAAGGACGGGATGGCATTCAGGCCCGGTGTACGAACTAGTACAATCAGAGGATCTGAGCAAAACAATTCACGAATGCAGAGACTCACCCAAAGGTCATAAGCACCATCCTTGCCACCAATACGACATAGTCCCCGATCACTTTAGTCTGGTGATGATAGAACACCCATGGCGATAACGCAGTCAAGACGATCACAAGCGGGATAGTCACAAAACAATGGTGCAATTACTCAAATACAGGACAAATACAGGATGGCTCTGTTCAAAATATGGGTCCTGGCAGTTGGGTCTCCATCCTCCATTTCGATGAAGCCTTGAAAACATATGCCGAGTAAAGCAGCCACAGATTAATCCAGGAGTAGGATGATGTTGGGGGAAAAAATAGAAGGATAATGAACGCGGTTGATTTGAAAAGAGCATGTTTCTATTTTTAGAACAGTTGCCATTTCACCGTGGTCATGAGCCCGAATGAGCAATTATGGGTATCTTAGGGATCGGAAGGGCAGGTGCTGAAAAGGAGACGAAAGAACATCACATTTCAAGTATTGAAATAATAGCCTTTGCAAGTATGTGCAGCGCGTGCCAGTGGGCATAATGTGGTCAGGATCAGGAAACATGAGCGTAGTAATAGTAGAGATCATAGTGGTATATATGTAAAAGGAACAGTGGTTTCTTAGGAAGGTCGAACGGGTCGTAGATGGTGTTAGGGCTTTGTCCTTGCACTTTCGTATCGTCAGCCGAGTCCTAGATCAGCAGATTAAGGCTACTTACTCACATAGTATCATAGCTCTTGGCTCGATTTCGACGCCAGAGGAAGGCTGTCCGATGAGACCATCACATCATACTCCTGCTCATACAGTACGTCCAACGATCTAAGGCGGGACCCTGGGATGGTTTTCCGCAAATCCCAAAGAGCGTGGTAATACGAGCCCGGTCCGCACAAGCTCACACCGTTACGCCGCGCGGAGTACATTACGACCTCAAACCAAAAGCTCAGGAGAAACGCCGCACCGATGATGGCGAGGTCCGCAAGGATGGACATACAGAAGCGCAGGGGGTCACGAGCTGGTAGCATAGCAAAATGATCCAGGCTGAGGTAGTAGATCTTACAAATGGGTAACACCGCTGCGGCAAGGACGAATGCGATGTAGTCAGTAAGGGCTTTCAAGCGGATATCGAGCCATGAGTACGGGAGTAAGCTCGTCACGATGATCGTTAACAGAGTGGCCGAGACGTTTATCACTAGCTCTGAGGGGATGAATCTGAGCGTGGCGATAGGAGTGGCTCCTGCGAGGAGATTGTGCGTGATGTGCGTGCTCTCGAGAAGTGCAAGAAATGGGAGTAATGAGGTCAGCAAACGGAGCCACACTTTGGAGCGGCGACTTTCGGTGGGCATGGTGGTGGCTAAAGTTACGAAGCAGTTTAGAAAGGCTGCTCTTATATACAAACCTCGAGCGGAGGTGAGACGATCTGGGAATAAAATAGGATAGCCCCTATTCGTTGAAGCGGGTTCGCGTGCGGCCTGCGCTTAGACAGTTGAATGCGGTTCTGTATAGTCAAAAAGTCAGCTATCGACCATGCACTGGTTGAGAGGCTACCGTATTTCTCCGAGAGTTGTAACTGACTTACCTTGCTTCCAAAGCTAACATTCAGCTCGGATTCGACGTCAGCATCGGCATATCGAATACGAGTCTCGGTTTATCGCAGTCCGAGTCGTCGACTTTATGTAATAAAGTTACAATGCTGGCAGAGGTACTTCTGTCATCGCATACCAATTATGAGGAAGAAAACAAATACAGAGACACTAGGTCATGATAAATCCATCGGCCCCTCTCCCTCTGCCGGAAAACACAGCTCCGCTTCCTCCGTCGCCGCATCCTCATCATCCTCATTCCAATCGCTCGTCGTTTCCCACTCATTCTCAAACTCAATATCAATCGTCAGCTCCTGCGCTCCATCTCCCGGGTTTGTCAGCGGCGTGAACGACGCTAGCGGCGGCTGCTGGTGTGTGGCGGGGTTGTGTGTGACGGGCTGCACCCAGCGGCGCTCGCGCAGGCGTTTATGCCGCTCCCGATCCTCCTCGATGCGTTTGAATATCTCGTTGCGGGAGAGGGAGACGTGGTGGGCGTGGGAGGAGGGGTGGGTCGGGTCTGAGGAGGTTTGCCGGTCGTTTAGGGAGGATAGGACGTCGTCGACCTTTTGTGGATCGAGGACTCGTTTGCTTCGCCAGCTTTCGAGGATCTGGGCGAGGTTTGTGGGTTAGATGGAGTGGTGATGAAGAATGATGACGTACTTGTTTTGTGCTGACCAGGTTTGGGAGACCTTGGCGACCTTGGGGCACAACGTTTTCGACGATCGTACCCAGGTCTCGGGTGATAAAATTCACGTAAAGATCCGACTGCTTCCCTTGGGTAGTTGAATGCGATTTGACGAGGAGACACGTCTCACAGAGCGAGTCGAGGAAGTATAGGATGTTGATTCGTGAATTTATTGAACCCTGTAGTCAAATCAGCCGTCCGTTGGGTCATTATCAGTTCCTAGGAAACGCACCTTTTGGCACTCTTCGACAATACAGTCCCAGAGGTCTTCTCCACATGGAGGAAAGTATTTTACAGCGAAACCGACGACTTTCTGGATTGATTGTTGGGAGCTGCGCTAATTCATGGAACTTAGTGAAGAAGGATGTGAGATGGGTGGTTAACGTACGCGTTTAGCCTTCTTAGGAGAGCAAGGAATTGCATCCTTACTTCGAATGGGTCCATTTTAATATACCGCTAAAGGCAACGTCGTTGAACTTAGGTGTTGGTAGAACAGGCTTGAACTTGAAGTAAGCAAACGAGTCAATGAACAGCTTTCGCACGGTCAGTAATTAGAGTTCACACGATCAATCAAATCTGTAAATGTGACTCCGTGAATTTTCTGGACCCTTGCAGCCTCGTTCTGCTGGATTTTGGATTTCCTTTCCTTCCCCATCTTCACTCTGTCGAAAAAGGCCACCTTCGCGAAGCTCAGGTCGAAGGAGAAGGCAAGCGGTCCTCTGAGCAAACCTGAAATCCAATCGTGGATTTCTTCAGCCTCCATGGACGACCCAGAATCGCCGGGCAATGACTTCTCCTGGCAGCGAGATCAAGTTTTAAATGACTGGCAACGATCGTTGGACTATGCACAGAATTTTCTGTTAGGTGGAAAGGCAAAAGCACGGGCTCAGTTCCTACAGGATGAACTATTGTCGCTGGCAAAACACGCCGGTACGTAGTTTTTATGCTTTCCAGAAGGTCTGATCACGACGTATGGGCTGCCACAGACCTGAATCTCTCGCAGATGATGGACATCTTCAAGCTACTTACGTTAACCTATCCTCGATATCCCGATGCTACATCGCGAGACGCGGTGGAGGCAGTTGGCATGGAATTGATAAGGAGAGATGAGATGCGTGGATTGCCAGACGGGACCCCGGACGAAGTCAAACTCGGGGTGACGGAGCAGATCCTCGGATGGTTGTCCACTGAGGTCGCGCGCCTTGCGAAGCGTGGTTCACCGAGGTCAGAGCCTGGTTTTGCCCCCCTACCACCGATCGCGTGTTCAAATTTTCTCCTTATTCTTCTAGCTCATACGCGTCATCGGACCTGTTTGTACTCTTGAGTTGGTCTTGTCGAATATACACCATCTGCGTAAACGCCAGCCCTGAATTTTCGTCCACAAACGTTTGGCGCGTGCTTTTAGGATCGATGGCAACTTTGCTGGACATGCTGAATGCATCTGCGAAGGCGAAACCTTCCCTATTGCAAGGAACACTAGTACGCGTCAGGCGTGCTCTGCGCTCGGTATGTTGGCCTGGTTGATTGTTTACTTCTGCTGATGGTTTATACACCTAGGCCCCGGAGAAGCTACTAACCGTGATTAGTGCCTTGTTGGCAATATCAAAATCAAGTCAATCTCCCCTCAGGATGATTCCACTCGTTGGGGTCGCTATCAGCGTTCTAGTGCGCCTACGGCATGTCGATACCGAGCCCTCTGAACGACTACCGAAAGATCTCAAGGTAGATTTCATCATAACTAATTAACTGCTGACTCGACCCCCTCCAGGATGAGATTATTGCTTCCTACTCCTCAAACGTATTGATGTCAAAAGTTACCGTCCCCTCCCATATTTCGGTATGTCGTAGGACCCGATTTACTGAATTATGTTGATCATTCTCTTAGAATGCCTATCACGACTTTGTCAGAAATTTTGTCTCCGAGAACGACTTTACACATATACTCTCTACAATGGAGAAGGCACTCTTACGATCGCCGGAAATATCTCTTCCAGGTCTGTACTTCCCCGTCCCATCCTTATATATTGCGACTAACCTTCATCTTAGTTGTTTCCGATTTCCTCACCGCCTACGGTCACCCACCCAGCACCGATGCCTTCCGCCGCATCCTTACCCAAACTATCAACAGTGCAAAGTCCAGCAACCCCCAGACTCGCACCAACTCAGTCCAACTCTTTAAAGCTCTGCTTCCCAGCGAGGCATCCGACGAGCTCTCAACACTAGCAGTCACTGAGCTCCTTGCTCTCCCCAAAACCGGCAAAACCGCGGGACCCGACCACCGCGTCGCCCTATATTCGATGCTTGCCCTCCTACCCCCCTCTGCAGCCATCTCAACCACCCTCATCCAAACAACGACCCCGCTCCTCGCAAAGGAGACACACGAGGGCGCCACCGCCGTTCTTGCCGGTGCCCTCCCCTTGCACCTCGTCTTCCTCCTCACCTCAGGATCAGGGTCCATCGCGTCTGAAACGACGGCGCTCATCGCGAAGGAGATGGGCAGCGCCAAGCCGAGCGTGCGCCGCGCGTTCTGTGTGCTCGCGGGGACTGTCCTCTCGGCGAACGAACTCGATTTTTCGGCAGGGCCGGCGCTGGAGTTTGCCAGGGCGGTGGTGCCGGCGCTGGAGGGCGGGCTGAAGACGGTGGCGGGGAATCCGCTGGGCGCGAGTGCGGGGCCGTTGGAGGCGTATATTGCGACGGCGGTACTGTTGGGCCCACTGGCACGGACGGGGAAATTCGGTTAGTGGTATGAGCGCTTTGGTGCGATCGAGACTGATGGTGTTGATGTTTACAGGCGATGTGATATCGAAGAATGCGGCTCTGGGCTCGATAGCGTCGGGCTCCGCGAAGCCTTCGTTCTTGTTATGGGACAAGGTGTACCAGAAGATAACCGACTCTGCGGACGAGAAATGGCTTCTCCTGGCATGGGAAGCTGCGCTGCTGTATTTCAAGGCAGAATTCGCGAAGAACGAGCTGCTTCGGTGTGTTCTATCTCCCTTCATGTATACATGGATACTCATCCAGTTGCATCTACAGAACACAATTTGGCCTTGGGCTGATCCATCTGACTCTCGATGGATCCACGCCGGAGATCCGACGCGAGGTACATAAAGTCGTCGAGCGGTGCACGGTCCTCCTGCCCGAGCTTACTAACCGCATCGTCCGTGACGGGCTCAACCTGTTCCTCTCCCGTGGGATGCCGTCCTCGAAATCTGCTGCCCCTGGCCCGAGCGACGAATCCGCCGTGCCTTGGAATAAACATTCTCGGCTTTCGGCGTTGTTGCTCAGTGCCGTCTCCCTCTCGGAGGAGACGGATCTTGCGCTGAGGGAGGATATGATTGTGGAGTTGATTATTTTGGGGCATCACCACCTGATTTGTATGTGCACTTGTTGGGCTGCCTCACGTTACGAAGTGAAGTTTTTTTATCATAGGTGGGACTTCGCGTCAGACATGGATTGATTTATGCCAGAAAGCATGTACGGATCCTCATGACTTGACCAACAAGCATCTCGACAAACTACTCAAGTTGATCCTCGGCGCATCAGCCGTGGATGCGAAAGTATGTATAGCCCCTCAAGCACCGCTTTTCCCATAAAACTGACGGTATCCTTCACAGTACGGCTTCGCAGACGCCAGTTATAGCGCTGTCAGTACCCTGGCATTCGTCGCTCCTGACGCCGTCCTCCCGCGCATCATGGAGCAGCTACGGGTAGATATCAACCCGGTCGTGATCAACTCTCTGACCGAGTCAGACTTCGGGATCTGGTCAACACCCTCAGGCACAACCTACGTCGATGGTATGCCGTTCATCCCACCCCACGGACGGGTATATACTCATACCACTCCATAGTCCTCGCGGACAAGGGCGACACCAAGACTAGCACGAAGGGCAAGGACTACGAGATCGCCAAGTGGGAAGAAGAAACCCGCAAGACCCTTGCTAGCAAGAAGGCGGCGGGGACAAAGACGCTGACAAAGCAGCAGCAGGCGCTCGTCAACGCGCAGCTCGAGGAGGAAGCGAAGATCCGCCAGCACGTCGCTGGTGTGCAGGCGAACCTCCAGCGGGGGCTACGTTTCGTGCGGAGTCTTGTGGCATCGGGTGTGGAGCAGTTCCGCGATCAGATCTCCTTGGTTGCTGCGCTGTTGTTGGAAGGCGCGCTGGGTCGGGGATCGATTTTGGTTGGACGGGAGGGTTTTGATTCGTATCTGGTACGTTGCGACGGATATATATCTTGACATGTCTGGGATTAATCGGAATGTAGGAATTGGCGAAGTGCAGTTCTGAACGTCTGGACACTTTGCGGAGCTGGGTGGGTGTGGCAACGCTTCGGAGCCTCAAGATCGAGGCGGTCCCAGAGGAGCTCCAGAGCGAGCCTTTGAATCGTAAGTCAATCAAACTGTGAAGCAGTACGTGGCTGATTGTGTCGTTGGTTGTTCCTATAGTTCTGATAATTCGTGTCCTGTATCGACTGCGAACACTATCTGAGCAAGCCCCATTTGACGCTGCGACGTTTTCGTACGCGTACCCACTACTAGGGCAGGTTTTACTTCAAGGGGGTATCTCTGTCGAGGAGGAAGAGGAGGAGTTGGAGCAAGTGGCTCTCGCTCTTGCTATCATCAAATTCCACTGTGGCGAATGTACGCAACTGGCTACCTTCCCTGACGTCTTTCATCTTAATGTTTCCTAATAGTCTCGAACCCCGCATTCCCCCGCGTGCAAACTATGGAAAAGCTCCTCCATGTTATTCGGCACCAGCCCAAGCTCAGTAAAGACGCTTCCTCTGCCCTCGTGGACTTAGGCGAAGCCATACAAGCTGCAGCGTCTTCTGAAGAGTTGTCTGTGCTACTTCGGGGGACGCTCATGCAGGAGGCGTACGTGCGGAATTCTTGTTTGCAAACTCTTCAGGTGAGCTATACGTTTGTCATTGTTAAGGGTCTTCTAACATGATGGATATAGCCATTCGACTTGACCGAGCTCGATTGGTCGCCAGAGCTCCTGATAGCCTGCCATGATGAGGATGAACAGAATGCCAGGTTGGCGCGCCATCTGTGGGAGGATAATGGTCTTGACGTTCCGGAACAATTCCTTGATACATTGCTAGCGTATCTGGGTGCGCCATCTGCGTCAATCACATTTCTGGTAGCTCATTATGATGTAGGACATGACAACGCATACGTGCGGTCAAGCGTGACTGGCGCTGTCGCTGAAGCTGTTGAGCACTGGCCACAAACAATCCAAAAGACACTGCTCGTTTTGCAAGACTATTATCGAGAAAAGGTCGGTACATCCTCTGTGCATTAGTTGCATGTAATGACATCTCGCTCAGGCTAAAATTTTGGCTCCGGAATTCGATCAATATGTAAGGCGCGCTATACCACCTAATGTCCCATACTAACTTTACCGTACCAGGGGATGGTCATCGCCCAGAGCCTCGATAGGGCAGATCCATGGCCAGCCAGGCTCTCGACTGCGCGGACCTTTGCACGCCTCTCCCCCCTGTTCACACCAGATGAAGTCGAGCCTTTCTTCAAGTTCTTGATCCAGGACCAAGCCTTAGGTGACCGAACACCCGACGTTCGTCGTGGGATGCTCGATGCAGGGACATCCGTCATCGATCTTCACGGCGCCGAGCGTTTGGCAGCTCTCATATCGCTCTTCGAGAACCACCTGGCTCAGCCCAGTCCTTCTACCGAGACTGACGACTATATCAAAGAAGCGGTCATCATCCTCTTTGGTCGTGTGGCTCGCCATTTGGACCCCACAGACCCCCGAATCCCTGACATCGTTGATCGGCTAGTTGAAGCTCTGAAGACGCCCGCAGAACAAGTTCAGATTGCGGTGTCCGACTGTCTGTCGCCGTTGGTCAAGCTCATGCGACCACGACTTTCGCAGCTGGTCGATAGCCTGCTGGACGATCTTTTGAACTCTGGCGATGCGACAACCGACGTCCGGGAGGCTACCCAGGATGCCGCGCGGGTGATCATGGGCAACATGTCCGGCTATGGGGTGAAGCTCATTCTGCCCTCTCTACTCGAGGGGTTGGATGAGAAACAGTGGCGGACCAAAAAAGGCTCGATTGAACTTCTGGGCATGATGGCCTACTGTTCTCCTCGACAACTCTCCCTTTCCTTACCCATCGTCATTCCCCGCCTCACTAGTGTTCTCACTGATTCACATGCCCAAGTCCGAGTTGCTGCAAATAAGAGTTTGAAGCAGTTTGGCGAGGTGATCAGTAATCCCGAAATCCAGTCGCTGGTACCTGTGCTTCTCAGGGCATTGGTTGATCCTGCTAAAACTTCGAATGCCCTAACCTCGCTTCTGAAAACGTCTTTTATGCATTACATTGACCATTCATCCTTGGCGTTGGTAAGTGCCCCTCTTCCTCGCATCGCCCTTTCGCTTAACAATTCTTGTAGGTTGTACCCATTCTCGAGCGAGGTTTGCGAGAACGCGGTGCCGACATCAAGAAAAAAGCAGCACAGATTGTTGGCAATCTAGCTTCACTCACTGATTCTAAAGACTTCGTCCCATATCTGTCTGAACTCCTACCCATGATGCATCAGGTCCTCGTTGACCCTGTGCCCGAAGCCCGTGCTACTGCTGCCAAGGCTTTAGGCACCTTGGTAGAGCGTCTAGGCGAAGTCCACTTCCCTGACCTCGTTCCAGGCTTACTACGAACCCTCAAGACGGACACATCTGGCGTGGATCGTCAAGGCGCCGCTCAAGGTCTCAGCGAGGTTCTATCTGGCCTTGGCATGGAAAGACTTGAAGGCCTCCTCCCAGACATCATAGCGAACGCTCAATCACCCCGTCCAACGGTCCGAGAAGGATTCATGTCACTGCTCGTGTTCTTGCCCTCAACTTTCGGCACTCGCTTCCAACCCCATCTCCCGAAGATCATTGCGCCTATTCTCAGTGGTCTATCTGATGTGGAAGAATATGTCAGAGAAGCTGCCATGCGTGCGGGACGGATGGTCGTTAATAACTACTCGACCAAAGCCATCGATCTCCTCCTTCCCGAACTCGAACAGGGTATGTTCGACCCAGGATGGCGCATCCGAGTAAGTGATATTGTTACGTCAGTGATGTCGGCACTGATGTTAATGCCTCTCTAGCAATCGTCGGTCACTCTCGTCGGCGAGCTGCTCTTTAAGGTATCGGGAATCTCTGGTAAAACTTCTGATCTTGACGAAGAAGAGGTTGCGGTTGAAGCTACGACTGCTGAGACCTCTCGGCGGGCACTTGGTGAAGTTCTCGGTACAGAGCGGCGTGACCGTATCCTCGCAGCCTTGTATCTTGTTCGTCAAGACGGGGTTGTCGTTGTTCGCCAGACCTCCATACAAATTTGGAAGGCCCTGGTCCACAATACTCCACGCACAGGTATGTATTCAACGTTGTCACAATCGGTCCAGAAAGGCTCACTCCATCGTAGTTCGAGAAATACTGCCCGAGCTTATCAACCAAATTCTGTTCCTAATATCAGGAGACGAGTTCGAACAACAGGAGGTATTTATATCTATCCAATCCATGATCGATTGTACATTCATAACCCGTAGACTGCTGCACGTACTACGACAGAAATCTGTCGCAAATTCGGCGAAAAGATCCTAGGCGACATTGTACCGATCCTGAAAGAAAAGTCCACATCTTTGGATGCTCGTACAAGAGAAGGTGTCTGCTTGGTGTTGAGCGAAATGATGTCAGTCATTTCCTTGCATCTTCTACTACAATGTTAAATGTCTTCTAGGGATAGTACAACCGACTCGCACCGAGAAGATCACGAAGATGAGATCATTTCCATGGTCCGCGTTTCATTGGTGGACGATGAGGCGAACGTCCGCAGCGCGGCCGCGAAAGCATTCGATACCCTACAGGAGCACCTCGGTGCGAAGGCCATTGACCAGACAATTCCTACTCTATTGGAAGCCCTTCGTCAACCTGGAAAGGGTTCCGGCACAGCTCTCCAAGCTTTACGCGAAGTTATGAGTGTAAGGACATACCGTTTGATTTTTGGGCTGCGGAGATACTGACTCGTCCCATAAGGTTCGAGCTTCAACAGTTTTCCCGGTCCTCATTCCTACATTGACGGCCCTCCCGATGACCGTGTTCAACGCCCGGGCTCTGGCATCACTTGTGACGGTAGCTGGAAATGCTCTCAGCAGACGATTAACTATCATCTTGGGCTCGCTTGTCAAGACGTGGGAAGATGACCAGGACGAAGAACTACAATCGGCCTTGGACGAAACTACTCGTTCGCTCTTTGCTTCAATCGGTGACGCTGAGGGCCTCAATACCCTCATGATGGTGCTCCTTGGATGGTTTGTGATATATGTTTTATCCTCTCACCCGCCTTCTCAACTCGCACTTTACATACAGGGCCAAAAATGAGTCCCCCAAACGACGTGTTAGCGGCTGCAGGTTCTTTGCCATCTTCTGCGAAGAATCGGAATTGGACGCATCACTATATCGCGTCGATTGGATACGACAGTTGGTTTCGCTTCTCGAGGATTCCCAAGTCAAAGTCCACACCGCAGCATGGGAAGCACTAGACATGTTTGTCAAGTCGATTCCCAAGGACGAACTGGAACCGCTTGTCGTTCCGCTCCGCAGAAGCATAGAATCCACCGGTGCGCCAGGACAAACTGTCCCCGGATTCAGTTTGCCTAAAGGCGTCTCGCCTACCGTTCCTATCATCATCGCGGGGCTTACGACCGGCAGCAACGAGCAGCGGGAGCAGGCTGCATATGCCATCGGTGATCTGGTGGAGCGCACGGAAGAAAGCGCTATCAAACCGTTCGTGGTGCCATTCACTGGGCCTCTCATCCGGGTCGCTACCCAAGCTACGACGTATCCCCCTGCTGTGAAAACCGCCATCCTGAGCGCCCTGACGTCCATGTTGGAGCGAATCCCGGCTTTCGTCAAGCCGTTCTTCCCTCAGCTCCAGCGCACTTTCGTTAAAAGTGCGAGTGATCCTGCGAGTGTGGCGGTGCGAAACAAGGCTGGGCAGGCTCTTGGGGTCTTGATGAGGCATCAGCCGAGGGTCGATCCCGTCGTCACGGAGTTGATCACTGGGGTGAAGGGCAGCGATGAGGTAATCGCGTGCAGTCTCGTCCGTGCTCTGGCTAGCGTTGTCAGAAGCGCGTCACAGAATGTCGGGGAGAAGGCGAGAGAGTCTTGCGTGGAACTGGTATCAGATGCGTTCCGGGGAATTCATGGAGGTCGCTATATTTCTAACTCTCCTCGATGCTAGGTAGCTGATGCTCTCACTAGAAAACTACACGCAAGCGATCGGAGAGCTGGTGTCATCCTTATCAGATCACCCTGAACTTCTTCAACCTATCGTGGTGTACGTCAGCTCGTATATTTGGTCAGATCGTTTTAACCGAGATACTTGAATTCCAGAACACATCTCGTGGTTGGCACACCACAAACCATGCTGGGGGCGCACATAATTCTCGCAGTGCTAACCCCCGATGAAGAAGCTGCCGACGATGAACAGCAAAACCTGTTCCAGAAGCTTTCTGTGCTTAGAAGTATTGCGCAGAAGGTCCTGGAGAGCATCGGGAATGAAAAACCTTCGATCGCGCGTCCATCACGCGAAGCGCGAGATTTACTCAAAGAGCTGGATGACGAGAGCCTCGATGGCCTGTTCTAGATTGATGATGATGGGTTATTGCTGTTGTTGTTGTCCACATTGCATATCATTGTACAGACCAATATATTCATGGATTTCTTTTCAAGGTTCGTTGCAAGTATCTAAGTATCAATCGAGGACTATCATTGGTGCCGGTGAACAGTGGCAGTGCATTTGGAGTCGACCGGATGCGCTCGCAACCGAGATGACTCCCGCTTGACTCCCGCCATGACTTTGACCTTGATGGTGCTGCTCATAGTGACTCAACAAAACTGCTATTGAGCACACTGTCAAATGTTTCGCAAATGAATTACTTAATCCGTTCGATCTATAAAACTGGTAGGATTGCTCTAGCTGAGACCAACGTCTTTGCCTCGGCTTATCGACGTCGAATCCCAAGAATGGTCTACACTCCTGCTTCCTCCAGTCAGACGGTTACTCTCCCCGACATTCCCGAGCTCTATGATCCTAACTTCCTTGATGTCCTCGTTCCTGCTCGTGGGGACTCTACGCCCGCATCTGAGCCCACGCTTGAGGCTGAAACAACTCCTCGGCAGAGCTCCATGATGGACGCCCTCAAGGGGACTACCAACCAAACGTTTACCGAAAACCTCGCACCTACATACAATTCAACACTTTCTCCTGTCCTCGACGCGTTCCAGAGTCTGGCAAGTTCCGTGACTGCAGACCAGTTCAACAAACATCTTGAGAACGCATGGGCCGAGGATCCTCAATTGACGCTTCGTATAATCTGGAATATCCGCAGCATCCACGATGGCAAGGGGAACAAGGAGTTGTTCTACAGGTACTTTTATCCTTCTCTTCTCCTGCCCACGCTTACCTGAGACTTTTCAGGGCTTTCGGCTGGCTCTATGAGAATCACCCGCGTACCGCCATCTCCAACCTTCGTTGGTTGGTTGAGCCAGTTTGCACCACCCCTAAGAGCAAGCAGGCTTTGGCGCACGGATATTGGAAGGATTTGTTGAACATCATCGCCCTTGCTACCGTCGACGAACTCAATGTCATTCACCGCCCTTCGCGCTTCCTCCATGTCGAACGGGAGAAGTAT